>JACBWW010000005.1:4144901-4316379 GCA_020086605.1 Lanius collurio
GTTTCAATGTAAGAAATGCACAATGTTGTGAGAGTTTCTTTTTAAATTCCTGGTGTATTTTCTTCTTCCTTCTCAGTAATGTGATCACAGAACAGTTGAGACATCTATTGGGAAATTGGTGGACTTGCATGTGTTCAGCTGACTCTCATATTTCTACTACAATATTTCCACCAATGACTTTCTTTTCAGAGACAGAGGGACACAGGGTCAAGGAGAATCTATTTCTTTGAGTAATTCTGAGTAATTCAAATCACTGTGTAATGTCAATACTGTTATTCATGGTTATGGTTCATGTGGGAGTGGGAACATGTTGAGGGTTCTTTTGTACAAAGATCACATACTTATAGATATTATGTTAGGATATATGCAATTAAAACCACAACTCAGTTATATCTTGCAGAAAGATGCCTTAATGTTTTGGGTTTTTTTATAGATATGTCAAGATTATTTTCTATTTGTTTTGGCTGGGTAATTAAGTGCTCATGGTAAAGTAAAAGAGAAGAGAAAAGGAAGGGAACCTATTTGAATGCCTCAGATGATGGAGTGTGTAAGGAATGTTCCAGCATCCCCATTTAGACTTTGTATTTACAAACAAAACAAGACAATGACAAAGCCAAAACCCCAAAACTCAAACCAAAGCTAAAGATACAATATGTGTATAAAGAGCATGAACTCTGCCACTGTAGAGCAGCGAACACCTGATTTGTACCCCTGGAAAGCAAACCAGGCCATCTGCTTTATGTCAGCATGGCAGATACTGCTTTCTGGAGTCAAAGCTTCATCCAGACAAAGGTGTGAAGAGGACTTAATTGGAGAAGCAGTGTAAGAAAGAAGATTAAAGGTTTACCTTAAAAGAGGAACATTATCCATGTAGTCTTAACCTACTCCTAAAATTGAAAGGAACGGGTATTAGCTTTTCCCTTTGGTGGTCCAGTCCTGCTACTTTCACTGTGTCTGCATGTGCAGACAAGTTGAGACTCGGTGCATAACTCAGTACAGGAACAATAAATTGCTTTAATCCTGCTCACACTCTCAACAAGGAGCTGCAGTGGGATGTAAGATGTGTTGGCCTTGCTCTGGCTCTCTGCCCAGGGGCAAATCCCTTTCCCAGCAAGTGACATTAGATTGTCAACAAGATTCCACATTCATCATAAGCCTGTGGCATATTTTCTAATTTCTCTTGTACACAAAAAATTTCAAACTTCAGAGTCTGTTTGATATGAGATCAGCTCCAATAATTCAGGTCAACAATTAACATTTACCTGTTATTTTTCTTCATGTATTTCTCTAAAGGATTAGCAACATGGATTCTTCTGTCAGATGAGCAGATGTCTTTAGCACCAGTGCAATTCTGACACTCTGGGAAGTGCTGGTGGCCTGCATTTACAGTAAACATAGAAAAGAGGTTTGGTAGCAGGGCACAGTGCATTTGCATGACAGAACTGAAACATAACCCTGCCTTTTGAACATGGCCAGGCTGCTGGCAAGGTCAGAGAGAGCAATGGAGAGCTGTGAAATGAGCTGGCAGCTGAGCCCCCCAAGAGGCATGCTTCTATTTCCTTACAGGAATACTGCCAGAGAGCAGCATTTTAAATCTGATGATAACACAGATCAAATGGCCTGTGCCTGCTTCAGGTATTTGCTTAGAGGTCAACATCTTCTTTGTTTCAGGAAAACTTGAAGTCCTGGCCTAGCCTAGTGCTATAGTGAAGGAGCTGTTTTCCTTTAAGCATTCATTTCTGAAAACATTTCTGGACAACAGAGTGCAATATTGAAAAGTCCATCCTGATCAGCAGTTTCCAAAGATTCATTTGTAAGGCAGAAAGACTCCCACTTATTTGATCTGAATTGAGCTGTGCATACCATGGGGTGTTCCCCAGTAATTTTTGCTCTGGCTTTTGAGCCACTTTGGTGCTGATTCTACCCTGACATAAACCAGACTCCAGGATTGTTCTCACTCATGTCTGTCTGGAATGGTCTGCCTGTTCATCGTTCTTTGAAGAGTACTGCTCTTTTTTTGAAGCTGAAGAATAGAGACACAAAGGCTGACTTGAAAATGTGTGCTACTCACATCATTGCTGCTAGTTTCTAACTCAGCAGAGACATACATAGATGTGTCTCAGAGTGGGGAATGTTGTTTCAGTTGCTGACACTTCTGAGGCAGTTTCGCATGAAACACTGAACAGGGTGGAAACTTTCACTTTGAGCAAAAGAATAGTTTTAATAGAGTCTGCATACCTGTACCTTTTCATGTCTGTCCCTTCCCACAGCTCTCCCAGACCAAACATTCAACTCCCCAAACTGATGATGGCCAAAAAAGGAGATTCAGTTAACTGTGAAAATGCGTTTTCAACAAAAAACTGTAACTACAGAGCTCTTGAACAACAACATGGGAAAAGTCAAAAGACTCTCAAGTTGCTGCAGGGGAAGATCCTAACACAGGGGGATGTCTCAGAGGAAGAGCACAGACAAGGACATTATGACTTTATATTGCCCAAAGTCCTTGTCTTTTGTCCACCTCTTCCCTTTGGCAAGCTGCAGGCAAACTGGAGGACACAGCACAGACCTGGCAAGGTCAAGAGGGACTTTCAGCTCCCCTATTAAAGCAGTGTGTAGGGTCCATCAGGTAAGCCAATATCTGTGTAAACATCCAGCAATAGCTGCGCATGGGGCTATCAACCTTTGTGTTTGTTTGTCTGAGGCGGGTGCTCCTAGGGACAACCAGAACTTTTCTAGAATGAGCAGAAACACACAAAATGTTGAAAACTGTTTGAAAATGCAAAAATGCTTATGTTCAATTTGTGAAACACACTTCTTACGAAAACCTCTCTTAGGGCGAAGAAGGCAGTTTTCCTCTTATGCTTGCACATTACATTCTTGATCTGACAAGACTTGCAACCACAAGAGAGCACTCTTTCCTTTGAAGATGTCTCAGCTTCCCCAGAAAGCTACAGATAAGCCATATAAGTTTTGCAAACTGCTTGTGAGCTGGTTCAGTTAGACCAGAGCAGCCGAAACAACAAAGCTTGCAGTTGTCTTTTGGATTTCATTGTGAAAAGCCTTTGGGTAGTTTTCAGATGTCAGAAGATCCCTGGTTCCTGAAAGTGAGGAGTTCTGCCAAAACTTTGAAGATCCCTGTAAACTTTGCAAATTACCCATCTTTTGGAGACAATTATATCAAACGATATCATGGATTACAATACATGAGAAGTGTTTAGAGCCTGGAAGATTATTTATGTTTGGCATTAAATCTTATGGTCATAATTTCAAGCGGAGAGAAAAGGAATACACAGGAACCCTCTTATTATCTTTTGAAATATGAAGATCACAGGAAAAGAAGGACTTAAATTGCGGAGTGATGGTCCTCAAATCCTGCCTGTGCATTAACTGGCATCCTACCCCTATAAAAACAAGGCTCTCCAGTCACAATGTGGACCTCATGAGTTGTTAGCCTTGCTTTGAGATCTGAGTTTTTATACACCACAGGAGGAAACTGCAGCCTGTGGGGCAGAGTACCTACACAAATGTTGGATTAATACATTGGAAGCCAAATTCAGGAACTAACGCACCACTGGTGAAGAAAAAAAGAAGCATGGACAGCACCAAAGATGATAATAAACTATTGAAGAGGATTGCATTTCCAGGAGCTGTGTCCCTGGCTAACAGCCACATGCACCCCCACGGGGTACCCCTGAGAGAGCCCTTTGGGGTTCCCTTCCACCTGGACCCATCTTACTGGGAGCAAGCCTATAATGGGCACACAGGGCACATCTCCTACATACCATTTCCTGGCTACATGGGCATTTATGACTATTCCTTCGAGCCTGCCTTCATTCGGAAGAGGAACGAGAGGGAGAGGCAGCGGGTGCGCTGCGTGAACGAGGGCTACACTCGCCTGAGGGAGCACCTGCCCAAGGAATTTGCTGACAGGCGCCTCAGCAAAGTGGAGACCCTGAGAGCTGCAATAAGCTACATCAAACACCTGCAGAGCTTGCTGGACTGCCGTCCCTTAGGCTCTACCAGTAAGGAAACGCTCTCTGCCAAGGAGCGCCCTGGAACTCCCAGTCCGGCTTCCCCGCGGGAGTGCAACAGCGATGGAGAGTCTAAAACTTCTTCGGTGTCATCCCCCTACAGTGAGTTTGAGGAGACAAACAGCTAGGTTTCCTCTCTGGAGACAGAAAGCTTCAAGTTTGGCCGAAAAAACTATTTCAAACGCTGGGGACTTTTCTGCAGATGAAAATTAATGCCGGGAAAAGGAAAAACTGATAGGGGAAAAAATAGTATTTTCCATCTGTCAAAGGACTTTAACTGTTTGCTGTATAAAACTTAGATGTGATTTGTAAACAGATATCTCTCAGGTTGCTTCAGCTGTGTTACTAAGCTTCCTTTGGGCTGTTGAACTGGAGCAACGTTTGCATTCTACTTTTCATTCAGCTTTTATTCTGTTCTATTTTCTTTTGCCTGTTGCTTAAGAGAGTAAAACCAGATAAATCCATTTCAGGAGATCCCCCTCCCCTTTCTCCTGCTTTGTCCAGTAAGTTTTATTATCTGTTTTTCCTCACTGCCAGCCTGAGAGGCACTGCATTGCAAACACTTGGACTGGGGAAGGTAAGATTTAGATAAATGTCTTTCCGTGGGTATTTCAGAAAACTCACAGAAATACTTCTATTTATGAAACGGCAATTTTCCAAATAAAAACAAGGCTATATTTGGAAATTAATTTCTTTTACAGCATCTTCTAAAGTGAAAGAAACAGCTCATACATTGGACACTGTCTATTTGGTGATTATTCTAAGGATAATTTTCAGGAAAATAAAGCTGGACACTTTTGTTCCAGTCAGTGCTACGAAGAGGGAAACAAAGTTCTGTAAAATTGCACCTTCAAGAGCAAAACTTCACTCCAGATACTGAAAAAATGTTGCCAGCCTTTTTCCTACTTTCCTTAAATCTGAGTTCACGGACAAAATAGCCTTGATTGTGTCTTTTTGGCAGGTCAGAAATGATATGCTTAGAAATATAACCTGTAGTGGTTAGACACTGGTGTGACAGGGAAATGTTGGATATATCAGTTTAGATCTGCATGAAAATGTAGGTATTTCTCCTTTTGTTTAGAATATTGTACTACTTTTTCAAAGGATGCAACTTTTAAAATTAATATCTCAAAATCTGTGGAATACTTTTAATTTGGATTGCATCGACTTAAAAGGAGAATTTCTGTCCAATTTGCTCTAAAATCTACCTTTCCTCAAGGCCAGATTTAAATAACAATTAGCTATGTGCTTAAATCCCATTCTGAATATGGGGTAAACTTCTTACCCATCCACTTTCCACACACCTTTAGAACTTTTGCTTTTTTGGCCTTGTGTTGATGAAATGGTTTTGTATCTTTTTATCTTTCCTTCATGTCCTGCTGACTGAACAATATGCATGTATAAATAAGAACAAATACTGATCAAATACCTCAAAATGTGTCCAAAAATTTCCTTTAAATAAAAAATGTGATTAATCCTGGCTTTGTCTTTTTCACTTTTAATTGATAACAAACAGGATAGCTCTGTTTGCAGGAGTAATAAATTTTCAGGAAAAAATAAAGAAAATAGAAAGGAGGTAAATATTAACTGCTACCTATATATAACTATATTTTTTATCTAGATTTTTAAATGTAGATAGGGTCTATGTTGTGGGCATCTAATAAAAATTATTTGGTACACAAATACTCATCTGCTTTCTAGAAGACTGTTCTCAGTATTTGTACACTTTTAGCTTCTGTGTCCATGGCAGACACAGGTGTTGTTCTTCACCCTTTACATGGGATCCAGCTCCATTTTCTAATGGCTATGTTGTTTTTCTAAGGGCTGCTACTTTTGCAGAGGCTGTTTCCCAGACTCAGAAATAGAGGTTTGATTACCTGGACAATTCAGATCCAGAGCCAATGCACTCATTTCTGGCTGTGTAGTGTTTGTATTTCTCACCCAAGAAAGAAGAGGACAGCAAGGTAGCGGTCTGAATTTCTGATTGGGTTCCATTGTTTCCTGGCTTTTCTTCTTTCCGTTGTGTTTCTCCGGCAAGAAATTCAACCTGTCTCTCTCTTTGACTCAGTTTTGAGATTTCTGGAAATGTGGTTTTGCTGCTGATAGTTCTGTGAGTAAGCCTGAATTGCATTTCTCCCTCAAAGCAGAGATTGAATCTTTGTTATCTATAAAAAACATACACTCCCGCAGAGTACCAGAGGCAAATTCTGTGAAACACACTCCTTTGGAAAGCACTCTGAAGATGAAGAGCAGTTAATATACATATCATGACAATAAATAGCCAAATCAAACCAATCCACAAAAAAAAAAAAAAAGGCAGAATGACCATTCCTTCCTAGGCAGGACACATCAGAGAAGGCCACAAATCAAATTTTAGGTCAGATTGCTATCACAGAGGTCTCACCCCGACAGAGAGATCAATCCAGGAGCCTCACTCCTCTGATTCCCAAACCTCAGAGAAGTGGTGCAGTGAGCCACCTTCTCCAGGAGTAGCTGCCTGGAGAAGTGGTCTGGGCTGTGACTCTGCCCCTTTTCCTCTCTCATGTGGAATGTTCCTCCATGTTCCCATCTAATGGAGTGGAAATTATCCCACCCTGGGCCTGTGATTGACCATCACTGCTTTAGGGTGTCTCGCTACTTTTTTTTCAGACTATACATTTTTAACAGCTCTGGAGATGTCCTTAAAATACCTCCCAGTCCAACCTCAATGCTGAAGATGCAAAAACCAGAATGCCACATGTATTTTAATTTAATTTAAAAAAAAATAACTTCTAAATGAAAAGGAAATTCTTCCTGTGGGAAAAAAATCTGTCACAGATTGAACCACTCTCCTGAGGAAAGTTGCACATTGTTATTTCTCACAGTCCCTGTTGTTATGCAAACCTCTTGCACAATTTTAGCACAAGCAAGTAGAAAACAAGATTTCCTAAATATGGATTGGTGCTTCTGTCCAGGCATCAGCAAAGGTTTAAAGTGAATGCCACATTTCAAAAGCTTTATTAAGCTATTTCTGTCTAGACAAATTTTTTTTCAAAGCTTCTAAAGTGTATCATTATCAGACTTTTAAAGCAGACAATGATCCAACTCGTCACCATGAAAATTATAGTTTTAATTAAAATGTTGACCAGAAGAAGTCTCTCCACGTGGGATGATTACTATTTACAAGTAAGAAGAATGCTGCTATCTGTAGCCAAACATGCTGCAGGTTTATCCAACTTTGCACACCAAAAGCAGACACTTTAATCTATCAAATCTGGAAAAAACAGACATCTGAAGTCTTCCCTCTACTGCCATTAAATTACAAATCCATTTGTTTCTTGATATTATCAGCATTTTAAAGATGTGCTATCCCAGCCATGGTATTGCTTTTAATCCTCTAATAGCTATTTAGCCAATTTATTTGTAGAAGCCCATCCACAATCCTTTCATTGTTCTGTTACCCAGTGTCAATAATGTGGCCAAAGAAAACCTGAAGGCACTATAGAAAAGTCATGTTCAGACAGTAAAGCAATCAGGGCCAATTTATCTCACTGGAATAAATGAGCAGGGAATGTCCACACACACACACAAAGTGTCTTTGAAAACATTTGTCTCCAGCACACTTACGCAATAGGCAAAACAAGATCCAAAATATTTTGGAGAGAAACTCTGAAGTGGTACCAACAGGAGAGCCCTGCTGAAGTAAGCTGAGATAAATGCAATAGCTGAGTAAGGTGTTAGTAAATCTCTCCAAAACAGAGTCTAAGCAAATGTAACTTCAGCAGGTGCTTCTTGCTAACCCTCAGAATATAGAGAGATGGCTACAGAGTAGAAATAAATTTGTTCTAGGCAAATGGGGAGCACCAAAATTGCAAGACTGCAGCTGCACCCAGATCTTCCATGAGGCTGTCCTGCTGCACATCTGGAAGCTCTGAAAATGCAAGATGAGCAGCACCATTTTGCATCAACCTGAAGGTGTGCTTGTAAGTAAAAATGCACTATAAATGCTCACTCATGTATTTCCCACGTAATTCTTATACAATTTTTCCTACCTTATTGTGGCTATATTCACAAACAGAGCAGTGGAAAAGTTCTTCAAGTTGCCCTTGCTGACAGAACGAATTAGAGGAGTGAAGATCCCCTTGAAAATTTTGGAGACCCCTTAGCTCACTTCAGATATGCCTGAAGAGAGAGGTCTCAAAGACAGGGAATTTCTACACGGTTCGTGAGCACTGGTGGCACCAGAGTAGAAAAATATGCCAATTTAGAGTCCTTACAGTGGGCAAAGCTAATACTGACCCACATGATGGTCAGCCAGCCCACGGGCACCAGCCAGCCATGAGCAGGCACATGTGCTTTGTGCTGCCTCTTGTCTGTTCTATGGGGGCTAGTTAGAAAAAATAAGTATTTTGTAGGATTTTTTTTTTTAATTTGGGAGGGGAGAGCTTTACTAATAGTCTGTGGAAGGCTGAAGAGTTGAAAATGTGGGGAAGGTAGTGGGCAGTGAAGCCTTGGAGCTTATACAGCACAAAGCCAAGCCAAGCTGCACTTACTGTGCTGCTCACAAAGCAGCTTGCTTGTCCCCATGATTTTATTTTGCTGTGGTGTGGTTCGGGGCATACATAGCAGATTTTTGTGTTGCAGGGCTATAAGATGTCAGCACTGAATCCTAACCAATCTCTTCCATCTGCACTGAGATCACAAAGAGAACAAGTAGTTACAAATAAATGGAATTTTCACATCTTTTCATGTGTGCACTTTACTGCACCCTTGTGCTATGCTAGGCTGCTCTCTTGATGTAGCTTTTTAAATGAAAAAAGCACTGAAGAAGTTCCAGGCTCAGCTGCAGACAGCTTATCCCAAGGGATCTCTCACGCAGAGGTGATGCGTGCATCCCCACACCCAGAGGCACTAAAGCACACTGGGGCTTCACGAATGAAACTGATAATAAATTGTGTAATGCATAAATGAAATAAGCCAGAGGTACAAACACAGGAGGGTGTGTTGTGGTGCTTGTGCATGGGAAAAGGAGGAAGCATGGAAGAGGGGAGGGGGACAAAAAGTGGTTTCGAGGTGCAGCATACTGATTGATACCGTAACAGCTCCATGGCTCAAACAAGGGAAACGGGAACAAATTATATGACACCTTTGGGGAGGATTAATGCTTGGAAAAAAACCCCAAACCATGTCCTCAATTTAATATATTCACCTGCACCCCAGACTCACCACATTCATTTGCCTACCATTGCTTCTTGTTCACCTTTTCTTGTTCATCATTGCAAAATACCTCCAAGTGTGTTTTTTATCAAAGTACTGAGCAGTTGTGAGCAGTCTGTGGGGAGTGAGGGGAATATTACAGTGCTCAGCCCACCTGCTCTCAGGAGCCAAGTGATAAACCCAGATTACTTCAGGCCTGGGTTTTGCCTGGGTTTCAACAACAGCATGGCCCACCTCTTGCCTCTGTGCTGGGAACACCAGTACATCCTGCCCCACTGGAAAATACCACCAGACTGCCCTTGTAATGCTTTAGCAGGAGCTGGTTGCATGGGTTTCTTGTCCCCTGTGTGAGTGGAAGCACAGGACCTGTGCTTATAGATGAACCTGCCCTTGAAAGTTACCCAGCTCTGGTATCGCAGAGCTGGCAGCTATTCTATTCTATTCTATTCTATTCTATTCTATTCTATTCTATTCTATTCTATTCTATTCTATTCTATTCTATTCTATTCTATTCTATTTGCAGTGAGGGTGGTGGGGACAGATAAATCTCTCTGCCAGGCTGTCATTACAATGATGCCACTGGCATCCTCCTTGCCACGAGCATTCACTGCTGACTAATGCAGCTGAAGCCAGGCAAAAAGCTGTGAAAAGCCCTGCCCTGTTCCACTCTTGCCTGCCTCAGCCCCCCAACCCCAGCAGTTTGCTCCCAACACACCTGGGTGGTGCTGCAGCCCTGGTTCACTGCAAGCAGTGGTGCAGATCCCAAAAGCCCTGTTAGGACAGATCAAAGCTGTCAGCGTGACAAGCAGTACAAATGCAAGGAATTTGCCTCTGTTTATGTGCAGTGTGCTCCATAGCTTTGCATTTTGCAGCACTATGAAAGCTTTAAAATTTCCATTTACATTAACAAGCCCATAAAGCATAAGGTTATTAAGTGGTGTTTATATTCCCCTGTCTGAGAAGCTCATTCAGTTACCAGCTGGTTCGATTTTCACTAAAAGCAAGCTTCATGAGGGCACAGAGTTGGAGCTGCATGTGTTGGGGGAGCTTGCTTTGAAAGGACCAAACAGCTGAATTGCTCTGCAGTACTAGTGGTCAGTGCCTTCAGAGGTGACTGAAATTAGCTGGCTCTGTGATTGAAAAACATGTCACATTAAAATATTTTTAAATTTATTTTTGACAAAACCTTTTGAGCATTGGTTAGTTACTGCAGATTTTACTGGAATTTCACTGAGGTCACTGTCTTAAGGAGTACATTTCAGATTAGCGTCTTTGGTGAAAAAGTTGCAGTTTAGGTCATTTCATCACAGTAATCGCCACAAAACCTAATGAAGTTATGGTGTGTGTGGAGCGGTGGGTGTCAGAAGCTCTCTGGGCAGGAGATGGTCATGCAGAGTGAGGATGGTCATGCAGGGTGAGAGCAGCACAGCCAGAGGGGCATTTGCAGAGAGAAGCTGAGCAGGAGCAGTTGGAAAAAAAGAGTTTAGGCAGAGTTAGAGGAGATGTCTATTGATGTGTGGGAAAAGGATCCCAAGGTTTCATCCACATAGGCCTCCTGGGAAGGTGGCACTAAGAGCACATTCACAGCCTCAGGACTATTTTTTTTCCCAAGAATGATTTCGAATGGGGTCTCTGGCCAGACTTTCCATGGCTGAAGCAAGGGGTAAGAAGAGCACCTCTGAGAAGGCCACTGGTGAGTTTCCCACATGGTTCTTAATTGTAAGAGATGAAATAAGAGTTTAGCAATGAAGCCTGGCTGCAGGTGTGGGCACAGGCGTGTGTGGGGCAAACACCACAGAGCAGCTCCTACAGGAGGCACCAAGGTCTGAGAGCTGGGGCTTGGAGCGTGGGGCAGGTGTCATCTGGTACCAGTGCCTGCTATCACCTGTGACTCTGGTGTGACAATGGTAGCAGCAACCCATCTCCAGGAATCATCAGGATGGTGTATTTTATTTTAAACTTGAAGTTAAGTTTTACAGATAAGAAAGATTTTACTCTGCAAATCTGTAATTGAGGCCATTTTTAGTTTGAAAGAATGTGATTGGAAATAATGTAAAAAAATATGTTTGTGTTGAGCCATGCCCACAAAACAGATGAAGTTTTGGGTTTATTTTATTTTTTTCTGCAAGCATTGCCTTTTTTCAGCTAGCCCTAACCTTTAATGCTGAGAACAAAGTTCACAAGTGTATGCTCCAATATTGATGGTGACTTCACTGCAACAATTAGGAAAGTGACTTGGCAGATCAGAAGGCTTAAGGCTTTCACACCATGAAATGTGTGAATGGAAATTCATTAGACTTACTTAAATTTTACTTTGAGAGGTTTAAGAAAAGGCAGTTTGTAGGGCAGAGTAAAAAAATTTCAAAAGGTTTGAAGAGTTTTTTGAGATTTCTGAAAGAGCATGTGCTAATTTTTAATGAGACTTATTGGGATGGAGCTCTTTGGAGAAAAGGTTTCATAGAGAAATTTCCAGTTCCTCTTCATTTCAGCCAGTTTTATATAAAAATATCACAACACAAATGCTCCAAAGGGAAAAGGTGTATAAACCAGGCTACCAGACAGAACTAGGAGTATGTTCCACTTGTTGGTACGTTATGGATGTAAGACAACACATACATGGTTAAATGATATCCCTCTTTCCTTATTCTTTTTTATCCTAGATTCAATGGGACAAACTTACCTCCTCATGAAAGATCTGGCAGCTCCCTCTGTGTCCTGAACCCTATCCAACTGATAATTATACTTGTTTGAAACTGGGGAGCTGGGAAGTAGCCTCCAGCCACTCAACAAAGGCTCCTCCAGTGCTCTGAGGAGGCGGTGCCGACACTTCCCTTCTCCTTGTCTGCCTCCTGCTGAAACACATTTGCAGAGTCTCCTGAAGCCTCTAAGGCTTTTCCAGAGATCTGGTGGAACCAGACCTGGTATCTCATGGAGTGTCATCACATGCAAAGACACAGAAACACCCCCACAGGCATAATTAATGCAGACAAACCTTAATGGCTTTTTTTTCCCCCCTTCTCCCTCCAGTTACAAATGTATAATTAATCTCACTTCAAATTTACATGTTTGATCTATTTCCTTTAGGCTTCAGATGTCTTTGAAGGAAGGGGAAGACCCTGTGAATTGATCTGAAGTGCCTGAGATCGGCTCAGTGTTTACATGGACAGACCCCCATGCCCAGTGCTGGTCAGGCATGGAGAGCTCCCAGCTTGCAACCCTGGGGCAGCAGGGCAGTGGCTGAGGTGCTTCCCAAGCTGGGATGCAGGAGCTTCTTCACCCCAAAAAAACATTTCCCCAGGGCTCCTGTGAGCAGTGAGGACACCCATAGACAGGTGATTGGAATCTTCTGCGGACAAGAGCCAGAGCAGGAGCCAACTCTCCCATGAACAGACCCGCCAAGCCCTCGCTCCTGCAGTGCAACAGAAATGAAAGGTGTAGGGATGAAGGATGTATCCACTTCAAACAGGGAAATTTCCATTTGAAGTGCTGTCTTGAGTCAAATCCTCCCCAGCAGCACTTTGTTCCCCTCACTAGCATGTATCAATTTCTTCTGACAACAGTTTCATGGCTCTGGGATAAAAAAAGCCCAACTCTACTGGTATTATGTTTTACAACTACAGACAGACCACAGAGATTAAAATTCTTAGGCTGAGTCACCAAAGACGGGGGGTGGGGGTGGGGGGGGGGAAATGGGTCCATCAGGCACTGTGAAAGGTAGGTTGAACACAATCCAAAATGAATCCAGACTTTCATCCCTAGTGGTGCCACGGAGGCTGGGGAGGATGGCAGATGCAGGTGGCAAAGGCAGAGCTGAGGGGACAATGCCATGAGGGGCCCTGCATGCTGGGGAGATGGACTCTGGCACTGACTCAGGGCTGGGGGCTCTTCACTTCTTATGGCACAATACTAATGGCTTGTTTCCATGGCAAACAGGAGTAGCTGAAGAACAAAATAATTTCCAGTTGATCCGTAAGGGTTTTGTTTGGTTTTGTTTTCCCACTGGAACCAAAGGCCTCCCTTAAATGCTTTCTTCCCTGACATGCAGTATTTTGGTTTGATCTTCAGATTTTTGAAGTTCTTCAAGTAGAACTGTGCAGTGTGGAGTAAAGTGAAATGAAAGTCCATGTGCTGACATGCATTGCTGAATATTTCCTGACTGAAGGCATCTGTCTAACACTGTCCCTTTCACTGGTCCACCCTGAGAAAGAAACCTGATGCTCTCTCAGCTTCTATCCCTTAGCACACAAAGATGGCAAAAGCAAGGTGGCATGTTGAGCTCTTCACACAGGCACAGAGGAATTAAGGTGCTCACTAACACAGACCTCAAGATGAGGGTCCGGCTCAGAGGCTCTGTGTTCTAGCCAGGCTGTGAAAAAGTTACTCTAAATTTTGCAGTGACTACTTGAACCTCTGAATAGCTTAGACTCTCTCCCACTTTCAATTTAGATTGCGACAGGAATGAACCCATCCCTCCAGCAGCACTGAAGCCTCAGGAGAAGACAGCATGCACTGAGCATGGGACAGATGAGGCCATGTTCCACAGAGAGGTACCACAACTATGATCAGCAGCACTCGTAGGTACAGAAGGATCTGATCCCTGAATCACAGATTCATATTTAAATAGGAAAGACCAATAAAAAGTGAGATTAAAGGAAATGATTTTTATTCCCATTTGCAGATAGGACACCAAGACATAGGAAGATAAAGTGACTTGGTACAGGCTGGAAAAGTCCGTGATGGACTTGAACGTCTGAACCTTAAGCTGAACTTTTCTTTCCAGGATCAGTCTATGATGGAGGATTCACTTTCTGCAAAAGAAGCAGGGGAAAGGAGACAGCAATGTTGCTCTTGACTGCTATTGATAATCATCAAATTGTTGGAATTTGTGCCCAAGAGACAAGGAAACAAATATTGGCACAAACAAAGCTCTGTGTTTCTCTATCAAGATAAAACTGTGCCATCCACTGACCATTAATGGAAGAGCTCGTGGGGTCTGGCCCAAAGAGCAGCCAGCAGCCTGTACGTCTCCTGAAATAACCTAATGGGATTTGTGACGGCCTTGCCCAGGTCACCTCACAGGCCTGGGACTGACGTGGGGGACAGGAGCAGTGCATAGCTCCTGGCACACCACGCTTGTGAGCAGGGCTCTCCCTCCCTCCTCGCCCCTCTGAGGCCTGACAGTTGCCCTATGGGGCTCCCCTTGAGACCCCTTCCCTGGGGAGGGATTCTGTGCCATGGAGGTGCCCACTGGGGCTGCTGCAGTTGGAGAGCACCCAGCACTGCCTGCACCTGAAGGCCCCCTCCTGCCAGCACAGCCCCATGTCTCAGGAAAGTTTTCTTCTCTGCAGGGCTCTGTTCTTCCACCAGGAAAGGGCTCCAGCCCTGCAGACACACACAACTTGTGTCAGGAAGATGGATAAAATGCTTTCTGGGCTAGGCTCAAAATACTCAAAATGGAGGAGAAAGTGCTTGTCATGGTCCTTTCTGTATCGGCTCAACAAAAACACTCCAAGGAAAGGTGGAGAAAATCCCTTTAGCAACAGCTACAGTATAAATACCTTCCAGGGAAAGAGTAACTTACAATGATACCTTTTTGTCCTCATCCAAGAAGCAGTTAAACATTTGGCAGGGAAACAGTGGAGGAACTCATCAGCCTACCTATGGTTTTAAAGGTTGCTAACTTGTCTGTGAATGACACAAATTTAAAGCACCACAATAATGAGTGTTAGTAAAAAATAAAACAACTGCGGTTTTGGTTTGTTTTCTTAAGATTAAAAGCACAAACAAGTTACAATTCTTAAGAGCTAAGAGCTGGGTAACCAGGTGATTTGTTGGAATAGGCTCCAATACAAGGCTGACTCAAACACCTCAGCATGTGAGGGCAGCCCAGCCTCTTTGTGTCTTTTGCTAAGCTAGTAAATGTTAAATTAAGTGCTGGCAGATGATTCCATTTCCCTTTCCTGGTCATAAGCTCTGCAATTAAGACTAGTGATTATTTTGGTTTCTTAGTTTATATATACAATGTGACCCAAAGCAGTCTCCTGGGGTTTGGGAACAAGGGTGCAGCAAGATGGGGATGTGCCCAGCACTATGAAAGCCAGCAGCAGCAGCTCAGGCTGGGGATGGTTGGTTGCCTGAGGAGACCAAGCTGCTCATCTGCCATGGGAGACCAGAGGCATTTCTGTACCTTCTGCTCTCCCACCTCACACATCGCTCAGCATGACCCCCAACCTCCTGCTACATATTGCAAACAAAAGCCCCAGGGAAACCACATAATTATTGGTGTTTGTGAGCTATAGGAGGTTATCATCCTCTTCTTCCTCCCATTGTGCAGGGGACAAAGTACCTGTACCCAGTATCTGACTGGGAACCTCCAAAGCTCCTGCTTTTCCTCTGTACACCTCCCACTGCCACCTCTCCAGATAGAAAACCAGAAGCGCTGGTGATCAAAACCCCTCGGGCTAGGACAGGGCTCAAGAGAGCAAAGCAAATGCCAAGTACAGGCAGGGCCTGCTGCTTCACTAAAGCTTTCCTGCAAGCAGGGAGCGTGCTGGCACACGCTGCGGGAGGGATATTGCTGTCTCATCGCTTTGAAGACTGGGGTGGTTGAGGGAGAGAAGAGGCCAGTTAAGTGTGTTTATATTTGAGAGGAACAAAGGAGAGCAGAGGAGAGAGTGGGGGCGCCTGCGCCAGAGATGTGTCAGAGATCACTCGTTCCTCCTGGGCCAGAACACCAGCCTGGGACCACCAGCGTAGGGGGAGGCGGTGTGCGCAGAGCTGTGTTTAAAGCAGGGAGAAGAAAGAGCAGAGGGAAGAGAAATCCCAAGAGACTGAGAGTGGTGACAAACATGATACCAGATGATAAACGTCACACACCAGGCTCTCAACCAGTGAGGTGTGTGGCACGATGCAAATATACCACAGCAGCTTACATTGCTGGAGTCTGGATTCCCTGGGGAAAGGCTGAATTAGGGAAGTTAGGCACCTGGAGAACACTAAGGGTGATCAAGTCAAGGGAGGCCGTCGTCTGCACCCCAGCTTTGCCATCTGTTACAACAAACGCAACACAGGTGCCCCCATTTGCAACTCTGCTGGGAGGAACCGCCTTCCCAGGGATCTTACTCAGCCCAGGGCTGAGTGCTGCCCTTCCAACTTGCGCTGCACCACACAAACAGCACCCTCAGCTTCGGGTGCAATCCGAGGGCTTTCTGAAAGAGTTGCCCAAAGGCAACCAATCCCCAAAGTGCAGACTTGAAGCAGACACTCTGCGCAAGCCAAACCTTCTGCTGCAGGCCACAGATGACTGAATAAACTGAACTTAGGCAGGGAATAGGTGAGTGCCTGTGGTTGGATGCAGGTGTGCAGCAGTTCCAAGGGCAGATGTAGACTAGATCTCCTAACTGTGGTATCTAAAGGAAAAAAGGCCCTAACACTCATTCACCAATGCTTTTTCAGTCTTTTGGGGAGGAAAGCGCATCATTAACAAGTATTTCAGAGTTCTCGGTAATCTTCCATGGAAGCAGAGGTGGTTCAATAATCACACTGGTTCTTCAGTGTTGCCAAAATGCTCCTGCAGATACACCTGTATTTCAGCACATGAATTTTAACACTGCATGCCTTCCCTACCTAGCACTTCTTATAATTTATTTTTTAAAATGCAGAATAAAAGAAGTTGGTGGACAGCCCTATTTGCAGAAGAAGAGAATTGAATTGGAAAAAATACTGGTTCAAACAAAATACTGGTTCAAACAAAGAACTGGGAGACATCTTACATTGTTCCTTACTTTTTGAGGTGGTTAGGAAACCAGCACTCTACTCCGTACAGCACAACATATAACCAAAACGAGTACTAGCTTTGTAACAGAAAACCAAAATTGTTGGCAGTTCTTGCAGTCTTGATCGCTAATGCATAATCACTGGCGATCAGAGGACTTAAGGCATACATCCCATCCATATGACAGCACCTCCATGATTTCTGCTAGTAAAAAACTGAAATTTGTCTCTTAATGGCAAGGGTAGGTAAAAGCTGAAAGGAGAACTGTGTTTGTGAAGTGCTTATTTTTAAATGTGAGTTTTTCAAAGGTTCCCTTACATTCCACATCAAAGAGGCTGAAGTATTCATAGACAGAAACTTCTGCATGGAACAAACATACACTTCTGCAGAAGATTTGAGACCAAGCTGTCTTTCAGTCACAGGAGGCTAATTCACATTTCTAGGTGAAATGAGTTTTGTTTTAAATCCAGCAAGTGTGTCTCAGATCTCTGAAATGGCAATCTGGAGCTGTTCCACCGAAGAAAGGAGGGGAAAGCAAGAAGCTGTAATTTCAGACCCGCAAGAACTCACAGCAGTGCCTGTAAGTACATAAGTGCTGTAAGTGCTGCTTCTGAACCTGCACAAACGCAGTATTTGAACCTAAGAAACCCATAAGAACAAAGTGATTATGTCAGCGAAATACCATTACGCCTTCTAAGATCCTGAGCTTGAAGGGATGTTTCATCAAAAGGCACTGCAGTCCATCAATCACTATCTGCTCCCCTTACACGAGTCCTTGGCAGGGCTCCACTCTTGCTTTGGGGTGCTGATTCCCTCCAGCCGCCCTCTTGTGCCGGCATCCAGCCTTGCAGGCAGGCGCCATCCCCTGTCCAGCAAGGTGGGCTCAGCACAGCTGAGACAAAGTCACAGCCATCACACTCCTGTTGTAACCAAGTTGGGAAAGCAGCACTGCATTGCCCTTCCTGGTATCCTGCAAAATTCTGCCATCTGCACGCTCCTTAGCAAGATCCATCGTCTGAAGCCACAAAACACCCTGTGTTTCACGCTCATATATGGCTAAAACGTCGGTTGTCTACTTTTAAGTACACAGAATAAATATGACACAGATACACTGCCATGTCCATCTCCCATTTTATTGTAATCCCCCAAAATGATCCAGTGGGGATGGTCAGCTTCCCCTCCAGCCTTGGTTAATGAATGTAAAAGAAACACTCTAAGGCCCACTGCATTGGGCCTCACCCTGAAACTGGGCTCTTAAAATCAGAGCTGTGGGACACAGTGAGCAGCACTACCCAACCCAACTTTTACATGCTTAGAGCTTTTTAAAACGTTGGATTAGCACATCTCTACGTTGTTACAACTTTTACTAGGTAAACAAAACCTCTCAAGGCAACATACTCCATTCTACTTAACTTTTCCAAAAGATGTGGAAAACCTACTTGTCCTGAGCCAAGTTCACCAGGTGCTGTGTTAAATGGGAGAGGCCGGGTTAAGACTGTGTCTCAAGCTTAGCTAGTCCCTCTCAACCTGAGCTGGAGACCACTCCCAACTCCAGATTTCTTACCCAATTGCCAAAAATCATGTAACAGTATAGACTATGCATAAAGGTCCCTGCAAACAGAGCAACCTCCCCCTGACCACAAGTGCAATACCCTGTCTATCTGAGTACTTCCATATGCAGAAAGAGCTCCAGGCACTCAGGTGTGGAGACAGCAGGTCTGCTTCATACATCACCTTCACTGATGGAGGTGGTCTTGCAGCACAGCACCTAGTAACAACTCAGGCAAGTCTGAAGTCCTGCCTGAGCAGGGAAATGGAGGAAGGACTGCATATAAAAACCAAGACTTACTTGTTTCTTTGCCCTGTCCTCACAAGAAAAGAACACCATATAACAAGGAGGAGAGGCATTAATTATGGCTAGGAGTGGTTAAAAATAGGTGTATCCTCAGCTGTTGTGTTTCCAGAACAGGAATGTGATATTTGAGCATCCTACAGAGTCCAAGAGGTGTGGGAAGATGGTAATTCTAGTCAGTTTTGTGTAAAGCCTGGAGACATCAGTGCCTTGTTGGCTCCTAGCCTTTTATAACAGCAATAGGTCTCAGTTTAATGGCTTTCTTGCTGATGCCAGCTTCATGGCAGGTGTTAACCACATCAGTCACGTTCTTGTAAGACTCTGGTGCCTGGAGGGGGAAAAAAAAAAACAAAACTATAAGACAACCCATAGTCACAGGAAGTCAGATGTAGGCTTTTGAAATCCACTCTTCAAAAAAAAATTACAAATAGAGGGTGTGGAAGTAGGTGAACATATCGGGAATCTGGCCACCTTATGTATCTAAGAAATCTGTGAGCTTTCCAAATAAGCTCTCATCATATTTCAGATAAAATATGAGGTATTTTAATCTAGTTTTTCAGATAATCAGTGCCCCAGCACGTGAGAATGTCAAGCCTCATTATCTAGTAGGAAGTGACTCCAACTGCTTTACAGACAGCATTTATCTTCACTGCCCCTTAGTGTCAGCAGTTAGGGTTTAACTCTAGAACTTCTCCCTCTGCCTCCATTCTGACAAGGAAGCTGCTCTTAAATAGAGATTTTAATGTATCAACATGTTAATGTAACACCAACACCCATAAAAGCATAGTGTCAATTGATTAATACACTTTGATGAGTGAGGTTGTAAACAGAAAAGGCTTATCTTAATGCAAAGCAACTGAAAGTCATAATATTAAAAGTTTTCTGACCATTCAGAATTCCCTTCTTGAGCAAATATAGGACTTCATCTTAAAAGAAGGTGTTTCAAGCTGCTACTAATCTACATGAAAGCTGAAGTGTAAGGTAAATTTAAAGCAGGGAGAACATCATTCAAGAGAAAATCCATAAAACATAGCTACTTTTGTAGATGCTCACACAAAGATAGCAATTATCCCTATCACCAGGCAGAAGAGGAAAAAATATACCCCCAAAACCTGTCAATCAGGCATGTCCCCTTTCAGCATGCTTTTAGGATAGAGAACACTTCACATCATTTTCCAAAAAAATTTGACAGCTCTATCAGAAATCACACAGGCTTCATATTTATAGTACTGGCAACCACTTAAAAATCGCACTGCAAAAAATCAGGTCAGGGAAGGTCATTCAGCAAGGGAGCAAGACCCCTTTTTCCTTCTAAGATAATGAAGTACTAAACTCACTTCTTCCATGACCAGTTTGGGAGAAGCAACACGGATGGCAATGCCCATGTCAGCCAGCTTGTCCAGCACGTCCTGGAAGTCCAAGTTACGTCGAGATTTGGCTCGAGACAGTGCACGACCCTAGGCAAGAGTTTTGTTAGTGCTATTTTTGTAGCAGTTTGGAAAAACAACACTCCTTCTTACCAAAGGAAAACATGATTACATTAAAAGAGAACACAGAATGACTGAGAGCACAGACCACTGTAAATCTCAATACAGGAAATTAATTTAGCCTTCAGGTCACAGGCTCCTGCAAAATCACACCTCTGGTATGACAGCTAGGAAAGTTTCATTTGTGCAACACACTAGTCTCCAAGTGTCTTTTTACCCAAACTATACAGTGTTCAAGACTTGGGATTTACTGGAAGATACTTCTCTTCCTCAATCAGTCTCACACTATGAATAACAAGGGAGGAAATATCTCATTCTAATTACTAAGGAGTTTTATATAGACAGCCTCAGCACACTTAACCCCTCCTGTTAGCTCAGAGATATCAGAATTTGGTAAAAGGTGCTCACTCTCCACGTCTTCATCCTAACATCTGCCCTATAAAAAGCAGTATCCCTTAGATTTTCTGCAGAAGTAGTCAAAACTACTCAGTAAGGGCCAAAGACTTCTACCTTGCAGGCCTCCTGGCCAGGGACTACTGGCAAGGCTACTCTCTGCTTGCATGACCAACAGATGAATTACACATTGGATGACCCTTGAACAACTTTGTTCTCTGGATGACAGTCTCATCTCCCCCCCTCCGCAAAATAACTTCTTGACTTACAGCTCCATGGCAAGTAGTTCCAAAGGTCTCAGTCATGCCTTGCTCTGTGCCAGTGAGGACATAGCTACAGGTGCCCATTGTGCCGCCGATCAAAACAGGCTGTCCAGTCAGCTGTGGATGAAAAGCATTCATCTGTAAGAAAAACCTGCAAAAAACTCAGTAAAAGTCTGAGAGGAACCATATCTCCAGAAAAGGAGGTCATTAACATTCCCTGAGAGTATCCCTGGTTGTCTCAGGTGCTTGGAATCAAGGATTCTAGAAAACTAAATGCACTGAAAGATGCAGACCAAAAGCCTTGTAGATGTAGATCAAAAGCCTTGTGTCCAACAGACAGACAAGGCAAACCACTGAAGCCTACCCTAGGCATAAACAACTTCTTTCCTTTCATGATCTTCCATTTTGGGTGTGGAGCAGAAGCAGGAGCTCAGGGTCCCAAAGATCTAATGCACAGACAAGCAGAATACTTCCATCCCACCAGGGTTCCGGAGCTGTTACCTTAAAAAACGAACTCATGGCATTTAGCCATCTGTTAGGCACCCTAATATTGCCTGATTAATCCAGAACTCTCTTTCTATTCCCTTCTCCCAAAGTCACACTCACTTGATAATCAACAGCAATAAGAGGATGGTGAGGAGGGAAGGCCCTGGTTGATCCCTTTCTGTGCACCAGCAGAGTCCGCTCCTTTCCATCCACAACATGCTGTTCCACTTTGGCAATGTTGTGAGACACATCATAGATAACGTGCATGTCAAGGTCATCTGGGGTTGTGTTGAAGACTTTGGCGAAGGCCTAAAAAGAGAGGAAATCAGGATGTGAGATACAAGATCATCATAATTCAGCCACAGTAGAACTGAATACAACACTGCTGAGAATGACAGAATTGGACTGCCTAGATTGCTTCTCTGCCCACTGGCAGTTTCCTGCTGTAATTCAGTCAGGTATCAACTAGACAAATTCTTGCAACTCTAAAAAATTTGCTTTAGCAACAAAAAACCCCAGTTTTAGCAACAAACCTCCCAATTTTATTGTATCCTCTTTTTCCAGCTCAAGGCATTTTCAAAATACTGCTTAAGCAGCTTCTGCCAAGTACAATCCAGTGATGTTGAGAGGTTTTAGATGGATTGTCATGACTGCAGCTTTGTGCAACTCTCTCCAGAAAAAAAACAGTTTAAGAAACATAAAAATGAAATTAAGTTAAATAGTCCAGCTACTCTGTTCTCTGTGTCTGGGATAAAGCAGATGTGCAGCAAAACTATTTGCATCAGAGACAGCTCTGCTCCTACCTGTCGTGTTAGGAAGGTCATGGAAGAGCGGTTAACCCAGGCATAGTTGCCAGCAGCTGCCATTCCCTTCAAGTAATCCTGTCCCTCTGCAGAGGCAATCCTGGCACATGCCAGCTGGCGATCATTCACTATGATTTTGTCCCGTTTCATAGCTTTTTCCATAGCCACCAGTGCATCTGGGAAAAAAACACAGTAAGTCTAAGTGACTTCTTAATTTTGCTGCAATCTTTGAGATTAAGATGGATGTAATTTATATTCTAAAACTGAACTCATCTGTCCAATGGCCAAACTCAAGGCTACTTCTCAGATGCAAAAGCAAATCTGTGGCAGAACATTATCCATTGTTTGCAAACAGATAACACCTGACCAGGCAATTCAGGATGCTCTCAGCAACTCACTGTAAGAAGTGCTCTTTGCTGCTGGAGTTTGCTGTCAGTGACAAGACCATGCTGAAGAGCTTGCCTCACTCCAGGTAGCTATGCCAGTCAGATCATACCTGTGGCAACCTGGTGGCCCAGCCCTCTGCTTCCACTGTGGATCATCACGCACACCTGCCCTTTGTGGTCAATGCCCATTTTCTTGGCAGCATATTCGTTGTAAATCTCATCCACCACCTGGATCTCGGCGTAATGATTTCCAGCTCCCAGGGTCCCCAGCTGCCAATCACAACACACTGATCAGACAGGACAGGGAAAGCAGCCTCAGGGAGCACAGGGGAGAGCTATGGCAACAGGCAATAGGGCAAATTGCTACAGAAAGGTATTGGGGTTAGGAAAGGTTTTTGGGGGAAAAAATATCCCCATGTAAACTGCGAGGAAGTAGAACACAGTAGCATCACCAACTTCCTTTTTGTTTAAATTTTTAACTACATATGCTGTTGGAACAAGACTGTGATTAAACAAAAGGAACAGGATCTACATACAGACTGTGCTGCCACTTTTTTACAACTTACTTTGGCCTGGTTGAAGGATGGGAAGAGTATAGACTATTGAGACTTCATCTTCAGTTTGTATAGGCAAGGCAGACAGTCTCATATTCAGTTGTAACTCCACAAAGAAGTTACAACATCTTGTTAATTAGGCACTTAGAACTTTTCAGTAGATTAAAAGAAGATATTCCATTTCCAAGCCCAAATTTTTTCAACTCCATAACAGATGATTGCTTATTTGCAAGGCAAATGTGAAAATTGGGGACATAACACTATTTTGAGATTAAAATGCTGCAATTTGGCACCACCCCAATTAATATTAGTATCAATTAATATCAAGAATATACCAGAAAGCTTTACAAATGTATCATTAGTATAGCCATCTCAAATTGTTCCACAGACAGCAATGAGATACTGTATTTAGAAATGAAATCCAACCCTTAAACTGTGATTAAATTATGAGCTAGTTCCATTTATTATTGTATCTTTTCTTGCCCTGCTATTAACTAACTTGCTGAGCAAACAAGGACAGAAGTTGTACATTAACTTGCCTATCTCTTCAAAACAAAATACATCTGGACATGGAAATGCCACCCAATACACTTTCCAGTACCAGGTGTTAACAGATGAAAACCTGATGGCTCCAGGGCCCAGTATTATTCTCCTCTGTTGCAGTTTTGTCAAGAGTTATTCAGAACTGACCTCACCATCTCACCTTTCCCCCTGCCTGGAGATGCTAGACAAGAGTATCAAGACACAGAATTAGAGAACTACTCTCTAACCTTTGTATTTGAACCCTGGGAGCATGCACAGCCCTCCTGAAACAACATTACCTGAGGCAGGCCCCTCTTCTTTGCCCTTGAAGAAACTTTGTTGGGGTCAGCCTGCAGCATTCTTCCATATTCCTCACAGTGCTCCTTGTCCTCTGCCCAGGCATAGCCCTCCCGGAGAGACCAGTCCACACCCATCTCCAGTGCCTCTTCCAAATCCCTGCAATTATCAAAGCACTTACATAAGATGATTATCCTTGGATATACTCAGAACTCCACTGGATATGGCCTTAAGCAACTTGATGCTATTTTATTGTTAGACCTACCTTTAGATTTAGATCCTTCCTACAAGGAGTTAGTTCAGATGACCTCAAAAGATCCCATCCAACCTAAATTATTCTATGATGTTATGGTCAGGCCCCTACTCTCCTAACAAGTCCAGCTTCTTAATACTTCACAAAAAGCTAGCTCTACAAATACATTAACTTTTGATAAGTCATCACTTTTTCCTCTTTGCTGGGTGGGAAATATTTTCTATCTATTATCCTATCTCTCATCTCTTTCACAAAATACCTTTATGTTCATGGAATTTTTCTGTCAGAAGAAGTGAGAACCCAGCAAGAACTTTCAAAGGGTTAAAAGGGGGAAGAAAGAGCTGACTGTGCATTGATGATTATGTCAATCCTGTAAACCAAATATGCAGAAAGAACGGAAAGTATTTTAGAGTTACTTTTTCTTTCCTAAAATTCCCACACTGATGAATCTTGCATCAAAACAAACAACAGAGACGTCCCCTCTAGTGATGTGTGCACAAAGTCATTCTCTTACTTGGCATTCATGGGGATGACACCTTTGGAGCCGACACCAACAGGAATGTGGTCAAACATAGCCTGGGCGAGCTGTTCTTTCACAGGCTGCACATCACTTTCATCCAGATTTGTCCGCAGCAAGCGGACACCACAGTTGATGTCAAATCCGACACCACCTACAAGTGGAGAAAAAGCCACGTCAGGGAGCAAGTACCGAATGCTGTAATCTCACTCCTTTATTTGTGACACAATACTATGGGAAAAAAAGCAGAGCTGCAGTAAGCTTTGTTTTAACAGATTTACATGAAGCCTCACACTTTGAGACGTAGCTCTATGAATGCCTACAGAGGTCTCTGTCCACAAAGTTACTCCAGCAAGTTGACAAAGAGAAGTGGACACAATTATAAAACACACTGCCCATAGGAAGTAGAGAGAATGTTCCTGTTCTTCTGCCTAAGGTCAGAAGAAAAGTGACAGATCTTAGAATGGCTTCCTGATGTAAAATGTTCTTGAAAGCAATCTCTAAAAGTAAGTTCTTTTTTGAATCTTCACTGGAATAAATAATAATTAGTTATAAGAAGTAGCAAATACAAGAAATATTAAACTTCAGTTCTTGGTGTTTTGTTTAACTCTTACTATTTATAATAGTAAATACTACAAGGCAAGGCCTAATGTGAAAAATAATCATGCCACCTTAATATGAAGGTTCTGGTATTACTGATGTTAGAGGGGAAGTACCAAACTAAGAGACCTTGTGGGTCTGAGTCAATCAGGAACACTTGAACTGATCAAAGCAAAACTGAAACATGAGTATCATGTTTCATGACAACCATACAAGCTTCAGACTGTCAGTAACCAAAGAGCTGGGTGTTTACTAAAAAGACAAACATATCTTAAGGTCACATTTTAAGTAAAACTGTAGAAATACCCTCAAAAGATGTTTACAAACACTGCTCAAAGAGAGTAGTCAGTTCTTCATCAACCTGGTGAAACCCAAGGTCAAAGGCTTGTGCTCTTCCTTCAAAACTCAGTGATATCATGAGTCCAAGACACAAACACAAGACCAATTCTCCCTCTACAGTTTAGCTGTTCTCAGTGTAAATACCTGCTCAATAAAGAATAAAGATTCTAAGTGCAAGAATTAAGCTCCCCTTAACTCCCTGTAATTCTCGTATTTTTTGCTTTGTTTCTGAATGTAAAGTACTGTAAAGTCCGGCCATTTTGAAAAGTATTCTTATGCCATCCCAGGTGTTTCTCAGAGCAGGTTAAGTCAGTCATCCTTACCTGGTGAAACCACTGCTTCAGGATCACTCATATCAAAGGCAGCCATGTTGCCAATAGCGAATCCATAGCCAGAATGGACATCTGGAAGGCCTATTGATCTCTGAAAGGCAATTTTAAAGCTTTATGAAACTGGATGCTGCAGAGTCACCTTGGTTATACTTTGCCTTGTGGCAGTGGTTGTCACATTTACAAACAACTATACCAAAAAGAGAATAGATGTTCAGATGTAGGCAGAGTAAACTCATCAATTCAGGTGGGCATCTAATCTCCTGCACTTACAGGACAGTCAAAGAAAGCAGAGAGCTGATCTGAAGCAAACACCCCATGACACTCAAAAAGTTGTCAGAAACCGGAACTTTTCAATATCTATTAAACTGCTACCACACACTGAAGTGAACAGTACTTTTGAATGGGATTATTTGCTTCTTCTGCCTTTCCCTGCCAGCACAAAGAAATCCTTGCTTTGGAAATAAAAAGTGAAGATTTGAATATGCAGATGATTGTAGCATCTCTTCTACAAACTACCAGCCAAAATTCCCATTTTAGCAGGCTGTTATTATTCTACCTTACTCCATGTAGGGCTGACCCCTAAGGCATTTAACAGCATGAAGGTCTGCCTTTTTACTGCATCCAATGGAAATTCAAAACCTCTGCCAAAAGAGACAATTAAAAAAAATCTGTAATTTGTTACTTATTAATATATGCAATACTGAATGTGAAAAGGGTCATTTCCACATCGTACTTTGCACTTCTTGAAAAGAGTCACATTTTCCTCCTGCATCATTCTATCTGATGCTTTGCTTCCAAAAAGGCACAGGATGAGGGAAAGCAGTGTTGAGTGCGTGGGAGGGCTCCTTACTCACATCAGGCCAGCAACGATAATACAGACAACAGTACCACCTCCTGCTCTCTCCACACTTCTCCATGTATTCTAGAGCAGAGGCAATTCAAAACCAGCAAGCAGTCAGTATAAACAGTGAGGAAAAGTGCCTCAAGAAACTGAAACAGCATGAAAAGCTTCATGTCAAAAGACAAGCAATGAAGTAAGTGGATACTTCCCTTTCTGACAACTTAGTTTTGCAGCCTGCCCTTGCAAGCTCTCCTTACTCAGACACAGCTTTTAACACACAAACTGCCTTGAGAAGAACCTTGGTCCATACCTCTTCTCCTAAGAGAGTTCCCATTTGGAATGCAATAATCTCAGACAAATGGGAACAGCAAAAGAGCAGATTTTCAGAGCAGTTACTCACATGAACAATGCCAGGTAATGCAGCCACATTCCCAATCTGTTTCATAGCAGGTAAGAAGCCACCCGCACCTGAAAAAGATTTTTTTTTAAAAAAAGTAAACTGCTTATTTACCATGATAATCACAATGAAACACTTCCTAAAGAGGGTGTGTAAAACACTGACAAAAGAGAAGTCAGCCACTGACAAGCCTTCAAATCTAGTGTAAAGCACCTGGGATTGTGCACAATCTGCAGTTTCATTAAATGTGGTATTTATTTCACTGAAGTCCAACTTCTGCTGTGTTCATACCAATAGAGTGGGGTCTGTGCTAACAACAGCAGAGTGGGGTCTGTGCTAACATCAGCCCAGTGGGCAGCTTGAATCCAGCCCTGCACTCCAGGCCAACAGAGAGCAGGCCCAGGCTGCTCTCTACCCCTCACTGAAGCACAGGCTTTACAAAAATAATAGGAAACATTAAGACTTTAGGATTTTAGTAGAAGATTAGTTTTTTTAGAGTTAGTTAGAGGAAGCAAAATCACCTGGGACAAATTAAGAGTTAATAAGAGTTAAGTTAGAACTAAGCTTTTGAGTTACCAATTATTAATTACTTGTCTTCTTATAATTGCTTAGCTGCATTTATAATAAGAACCAGAAGACAGTGATAAGTAGGTCTAAGGAAATCTGAACAATTGCTAATTTTTTCCATCTGGAAACCTATTTAAAAGTCACAGGGGAGGAGCTGGATGACCCCCAAAAGTCATTTATATTGAAAAGTAAAAAGGTCAAACTGAAGAAGAGCTACGTAGCCTTCATCATCAAGACCTTCATCCAATTAAAAACGACCACTGACTCAATTTAGAGACAACAGCATGCATGCCCAATGTCATGAAAGCTAATTACCATACGAAGCAGGGAATGGGAGGTGTTATTGATTTGAATATGCATCTGTATTTTGATTATTCATAATTTTTAAAGATAAATAAACTCTGCATTCATCTGTATTGGGACACTGTGTATTTGGAAACTATTCCACGCAGCTATCTGGCACCAATAAACATGCACTTTCTAACTTTAGATGGTTAGAGAGTTTTCGTCTGTCTCGGTTGGATATTGATATTAGATTAATATCCATATTTTAGTAAATCATCACCAAAGTAAACTCTGAGAGCCGGCATTCAGGGAACACTCCTGAGCACAGAGCGCAGCCGGCAGCGCTGGGCCCACCTGCCCGAGCTGGGAACAGGACGTGCCGCAGCTGCCGGTGCCCCTGTGCTGCTCCCCGGGCTGCCGTGGCACACACGGCGGGATAACCCGCTCCTGGCTGCCGCCTCTCCAGACCCCCCCGCGGGCACACACACCGGGCCAGCCCCACTGTCTGCTGCACCCTAGGGCTCGGCGAGGGACGGGCGGGGACAGCCCTGGGGCAGACCGCACGGCCTCCTCCCCCAGGCAACCAGTGACACAACAAGAGGACAGGCTTAACAGGTGCCAGGACAGGTTTAGATTGGACATCAGGAGGAATTCCTACACGGTAAGGGTGATTACACATGGGAATGGGCTGCCCAGGCAGGTGGCGGAGTCACCGTCCCTGGGGGTGCTCAAGGAAAGGCTGGACGTGGCACTCAGTGCCATGGTCTAGCTGGCGTGCTGCTGCTCGGTCACAGGCTGCACTCGATGATCTCAGAGCTCTTATCCAAACCGACTGATTCTGTGACTCTGTGGCACCCCCCGGGTCAGGGGGCCCGCTCCCCGCCGGACCCACCTCCGCCGCGGCAGGCATTGCGCAGCTCCTCGAACATCAGCTTCTCCAGCGGGTCATTCACGTAGAAAACGCCTTCCACCTGCGGGGAGAGCCGTCAGCTGCCCCGCTCCGCCCGTGCCGCCCCGAGCCCGCGCCCCTTCCCCCACCCCGGTCGCCCAGGCCCCCTCCCACGCACGCGCATGTTCGGCACGAAGCCCTTCTTGATCCGCCAGCAGTTCTTGTCGATCTTGTCCAGGTACTGCAGCTCATCGTTGTAGCTGCGGCTCATGGCGGCGGCGCTCCCTGTCGCAGACCGCGGTGGCAGCGCCGGGCCGGCGGCAGGAACTGACGCGCTCCCGCGGCAGCAGCGGACAGGAGCCGCCGAGGCTCAAACCTCCCCCCTCAGCCCTGCCTCCTGCCACCGCCCTCCCTCCGCCCGCCCCTCACCCGTGCCGAGGGCTGGGCCGGCTGCCACGGTGCTGGCGCGGCGGGGGTAGCCCGGGCCGGGCACCCGGTACCCGCGGGCCAGGGTGTGAGAGGGAGCGCAGGGCGTCGGGTTTGTACCTGGCTGCCTCCTCCCTCATACCACGTACGGCTTTGGGGCTGTTTGCGTGGAAGAAACCCAAGTGTTTTTTTCCAGTGTCTGTGCATGCTAATCCTCGGGGCAGAGTAGCTTTGGGCCGTGGGGTATTTAAGTACCGCCCTGCAGCACATGGGATGCGCTCTCTCAGCTCCAGACAGGCAAAAGCTGCCTGCACCTCGTCACTGATTGCGTTTCTCAGCATGAGGGAAACAGGGGTTTGGGAGGCCAGCGCCGGCTTCCCGTCCGGGTTTGGCCCAAGCAGAAGCTCCTACATACTGCAGGGCAGGCATGGCCCTCTGCGGAATGGTGTTCACATTTGCACACTCATAAAGTATTGGAAAAAAAGGAGAAAGAAAGAGGGTGAGTAACATACTCAAATGAAGTAAGAAAAGTATCTAACTTTCAATTCAGACAAAGATGTCGGATAATTAGGTTTAGAGGACTTTGCCAGAAACACTGGAGGAGTTAAATGTATCTAACCTGGCTAAACAGCACTGAACAGGGCACACGACAGGCACAAGGATTTGAAGAGTCACAGGGAGAGAGGGAGAGTAGTAGTGCCACTTTGTCTCTCTTCTCGCTTCTGCATCTTAAGATTTATGTTAGGACACTGCAAAGATTTTAGTTCCCCTTGTAACTGGGAAAGTTCCTAGCCTGATGGTTCCATGGTTCTGGAGAGGGCTCACTCCATACTTCATGCACTGCCTACAGAAGGGAAGTGTTTAAGATCATTACAGTAGAAACAAAGTAGCAGCTGTATCTGCCCTAGCAGCATTTTGACAATGTACTTTTCCTAATTTTAAGAGATTGCAGCATCTTTCTGGAAGTATATAGACAAAATTGTATTTCAGAAGAGTTATTAATCTTAAAAACATTTTTGCATCAGTTAAACCATAGATTAAATAAATGTCAGGCATGTGTTACATGTTTTCCCTTGGGTCTGCTTTTTACCACCATTATACCAGCTAACCATTCCATCAGCTTTTTTTGATTCCCAGCACGCCCTCTTGCCCCCAACCAGGATGGGGGCAAGTTAAACATTTCAGCAGAACTGGCAAGTGTTCAGTCTTCAGAGTCACATTATTGTCTTGATTTGAAGTTCATACTTAACAAGTGGTCTGTCTTCTCCTTTAGTGTTTGTAGTGGACATCAGTCGAAATCAACACATATCCCTGTGGGGAGAAGAACAGTCATGGACATACTATGAATTAAAATGAATGTGTTTTTTCTTTTTTAAATTCAAATTGATCTTGGTGTTTAAGGTCCAAAAATCTACTGAGAAGACCTGAGTCTTGGAAGTAACGAGTTTTATTTAACTCTGTCCTTTGAACTTTGCAAAAAGGCTCCATCTTTGCACAGTTAGTGACAGAAGGAAATCTGAAGATCATACAGCCTGCTGAGGATGGTTCATCTGAGCCTTGAGGCAACTAGGCAATCATCACAAGGTGAGATTGTTTTTTACCTAATCTGTGTCACTTAAAAATTAGCCATTTAGTCTAAAATTGTCCTTAAAACTTCCCCCATTGTCAGCACATACAGACTTCTGCATTTCCTTTCCTGAGTTTTGTTTTGTGCTTAACTGCAAAAAAAGATTTAGGAGTCTCTGCAAACTGAAAATAACATTGAGAAGGTGGTAAAAAAGTGGAGAAATGCAAGAGGCTTACTCATTTTCTGGGCATTTGTTTGTCAGCAATGCCTTTGTACTGACTGATTGCCTAGCAACATTCTTTATGCTCAAACTAAGTGCTAGATTTGGAGAAGGATAACCAGAAGGCAAAAAAATATTTTCTGAGAGCTCAATAACTACTTTTGGCTACTAGCCTGAGTCATCATCACCAAATATTGACAAAATCTGGGCACCCTAGGTACACAAAATTGAATTTGCCTCCCTCTCATATTTTAAGTATTCTATAGGACTGTGAGGTAGTGTTAACTCTAATTTGATGTGATTGGCCAAACCTGAGCAATATGTTAAACCTTTTTACACTGAATTGCAACTTGCAAGGCTGAACAAGTTGTGCATTTGATCACTCCATAGCTATATATTCAGTTCTAATTTTTCCTCTCCAAGAAAGATAGATTTGTTTCTAATAGAATTTTACCATTATCACAGATCTAATTTTAAACCCATTTTTACTACTTAAGGTGGTCAAATACAGCAAATTTCTGGCACAATAGAAGGTGAATAAATGACTGGCAAAAAAAGGAAAAATAGGGATAACCTTTCATAAAAGAAAATCTTTCATAAGTATCAAAATCTCACCTGTACAATTGTAATGTGAGGTCTTGTCAAGGTAACATTGGCCAGATTGGGAAGAGGGAATCCTTTTGACAGTTTAGCTTAAAAAACAGGCAAAAGATGATTTAGATATGCATCAGAAAGATAAGAAACACCTGCCCTTCAACAACACTGTTTATCCAGAGACTTGTAGGTCATTTATACCAATTAGCCTCTTAGTCTTCGCAAGCAACCCTGGGAAGTAGCTAGCTGCTCATTTACCAGTGGGAAAGAAGATTTACTAGTGCTTTTCTCTTGGCAGTGTTGCAGCCAAACCAAGGCATTTCATGTCCAACACATTACATACTCAGTGATTTGTCCCTAATGATCCCCGAGGGATTATTAATACAACTCTACCATCATTAGAACCTGTTCCCATTTGTATCCATTAACTAAAGAAGGCGATGTTCATCCCACTATAGAGGGCTGACACAAAGCTGTATCTCCCTCCAGGGCCTTAAATAAGATTGATGAGAGGCAAAAGCTCTGTGCTGGTGCAATAAAAAGGAATACATTTCTTTCACATGTGGTGGTCTCAGGCAGGTGTTCAAATGAGAGAGACATGCTTTTCTCCCTGATGCATCAGGGCCACATAGACTGAGATGAAAGCAGATGAATTTTTACTTTCCAAATAATTTTTGCCCTTTTTGCAGAACAGTGCCAATGAGAGGGAGCACTTACACCCCTACAGATCAATCTCCCTCTCCCACTGCTTACTGGCTGATGGTCATTTTCCACTCTAATTAATGGGAGCTGAAAACTTAATCAGAAAGTCATTAGAATTACACGTTGTACCTGGAAGCTTTTTAGCTGATGCTTTGAAATACAGCCTTACCATTAGCTGACGGAATTACTTCAGTCTGTAAAATGTAAGATAGGATGTTCTCCAGAAGCAAGACCTGCCATAGACGAGAAAACTGAGTTAGCCATCAGTTCCTGATGGCAGTAGAACAGTTGTGCCCTAATCATGGGTGGAGGTAGTAGGCTCTTATTTAACTTCTGGCTCTCTTTTGGCCTCAAAGAGTCATAAGCTCAAGTGAACTTTGGATCTTAAGGTTTTGGAATGATGCAAAGGAAGTGAGATGCAAAATACAAATGGATTTCATTATGCTTGGCCAACATTTTAATTTAAAAACAGTCTATTTCCTTTATTTATTGTGAGCTAATATATCACTAATAGCAAAGCAGGACCAGAACAGTTTTAATCCTTTCTCCTCAGATATTCGGAACTGATTGATTATAGTGAGAATGAAATGACTCTCTATGGAGGCAGGGTTTTCCCCTGCAAGGCTACAACTGCTCTAATTCAGGTATCTGAGGGAAGTATCTTGACTCCCCCTCCTTACCGTAATTCCGAGCACCTTGATGAGCATCGCTGCAGCCCACGGAGTGCCTGTGCCTCCGCCATCCGTGTGACCATTAGACGGCGCTCGGCTATGCTGCTACAGGCCAGCTCTGCTCTGTTTCACCGGCATGATTCGAGAGATCTCTGCTTACTGCAGCCGGGGAGCTACAGAATGTCTCCTTTGCAGAGCACTAACTTGCCCCAAAGAGTATACTTTTAAATCCAGAACAGAGAGGTGGCTGCCAGAGGACAGGGAAAGAGCCATCTGGGAATGAAGCCAAATGATTTGGAAATATAGATAAAATCTAGCTGCTTACTCTTTAGCGTTGATATCATAGATATTCTTGGTTTGCATTTCTTATATGCTTCTACTACACACTTACCTCAAAAGAGCCAACATTGGAGTGGGCTAGGGAGAACTGGAGCCTGAGGGAAAGAAGTGAAACAAGATGAGTCACTAAGAAAGGATAAACACACTTATTCTAATCTTGTGCAGTCATTGCTGTAGAGCTCCAGGCCTTAAGAAGCATCTGTAAAAAGATTACACACACTGCATACTGCTGCATATGGGGTTTTCTTGGAGAATTGCTGAGCATCCATGCAAGAGTGTGCTAGAAGGGCTGTAGCCAGCAATCTGAGTATGCTTCTCCCTCTGTGCTGTTTTGGAAATCCTACTGACAATTGATTTTACCTAGGACTTCCAGGGTGTCAGGTATTTTGCAAGGATTTTGGTACATCCGCATAATACTTTTGTGTGAGTCTTACCAGGAAGAAGGGATCTGTTCATGGTATGGTACTGCTGCTGCTGGCTTTGTTGCTACTGTCTCTGTTTCCAAATTGAAATACTTATTCCCTATGTTACTCTTGCATCCAACAAAAGATTTCTGAGTTTCCTGAGCACCAGTACCTGAGTTCTCAAGGCCAGCTTCCAGCATACTCCAGACTTTTCCCTTTGAAAATTACCGCAGAAAATGCTAACAGCACTATCCTCCTTAAATTCCTAACATCCCTCTGCCCTGATGAACTCTGCATGTTCTTAACCTTGTGTCTTTCTTAGGGACTTTATGGAGTCCCAATTCCCAGTTGTGAGGTCCTGGTGTACAGAGCTTCTTCTCCATGAAATGTGACATGCTAGATGTGTACATGACCTACCCTCTGGTCTCCAGCTTTCTGACTCTTGGAAGTTGCAGGACTTCAGTTAGTGAATGTCTGCTCTAAGAATATCTGCTTAGGGGACCTGCAGAGGTCCAGGTTCTTTACTGTGCCCTCGACTGCTCTGACATTCTTTAGTGGCACAGGTTGTCTAGAAAGCCATGACATCTTGCCAGCTGGAAAGTGATGAAGGAAACTCTCAGATGATTTATGGTCATCAAAACTGCCCTACATGCTTAGTTTACCTAGCTCAGAGGGGAGAGTAGAAGTAAAACCAGAGAAATCCAGTGAGACCACTGCAGCATAACCTGCAGCAATCCACAGCTGGTGGGCAGTCCCCTGGGGATATGGCAGTTGTCAGAGAGAAGCTTCCTGCCTCCTCTAAACTGTACAAGTTCTGCCAGATGAATTTACCAGCAAAACATATTCATAGTTATCTGATCGTATGTCTAAACTACTAATGTTGGAATTGCTAACAGTATTTTCCAAAGGGCTGGAAATCTTTTTCATCCCAGGTTGGATTACCTGTTCAAACATAGTGAGCCCCTCAATTTCTGATCAAATACATTCAGAGAAATGCTGGTGTTGGCTACCTGCAGAATAAAGAAACCATGGGTTACCAGACATAACAAACCCCAGGACCCTTCCTGTGAATTAGTCACAAATACATAAATACCGTCTTTGCAGTTAGGTAAGGAAGCTGTTTAAGATAAATGCAGCTTTCTCGTTGCAAGGCTGCCCACAGTAAATGTCTGTTTGTTTAAATGGCACTGGCAGGAGCTGATGGGGGTAAGGAGATTTCATTAATCAAAGCCATGAACCAGTTGCCAAGAGGCATGACTCATATTTGCAGAACTGTCATTCCAGAGAATAAAACCTTGGCTAATCAGAGTCACTATATGTTTGGATTTTTGTCCATCTGTAGGAGAATGTTCTTTATCATAGAAATGTCCTATAGGTTAGGTGAGGTCATGCCTACACCACCTGTGACTAAGGGGAATTTGCATGTTTAAGTACTAGAAATTCTGCATTTTCTTTGTTTCTTGTCAAGAGTTTTTAACAGAAGGAAAGAACAAACATATTTAACCCTGTGTTAAATGTCACCTTGTTTGTTGTACTTACTATGTTCATTGTGAACAGGGACTGGGTGGTTGAGTCTGGCAGAACAGCCAACACCTCCATGGAGCCCTGAATCTCTACTGTGAAGGAATCCTGCTCTAAGCTGATGATAGGGTTTTCAGTAGCCATTAGCTTCAACATCACTGGGTTAGGTGTAACTGAATATTTAGCTACCTGTAAGATTCAAAGACAACAAAAGAAAAAAAGAAAAACACTTTTCTCATAGAATGGATCGGAATACTGCATGTTCTCAGTTTTGAAGCAATAAAGTAGTTCCTTATGATGAGGTTAAGGATAGCTGCTAATATAAGATTCTTTCAGGTAAGCAGGAAGTAAAGGTTTCCTATGGTGCTAAATTAACAGTATTGGTCACTCAGAAATGCAGTAGAAAGTTTCTTCCACTTTAGGAATGCAAATTTTTCCATATAATTTCAAGAGAAATTAAATACTAAATTAAACAGAGGAGATTAATGGACCGTGAAAGTGGTATTTAGTCACACAATAAAGGAGCTCAGGAGTTACTTTGAAATTCACTCATCTCAGGAGATGGGTTCCTCCTCTGGACTGTCCTCAGAGGAGCCTCACTCTGTTCATTGCCTGAAGAGTGAATAGGCTCACCAAGTTCAGTATTTGAAACAGAGGGGGAAGAATATTAGCATCAATGCTCACGGCATTTTATGGAGAACACCATACATGACTGCCGTTGGAGAATTCTTACATTTCTGAGGACGGAACTCAATAACATCTGGGAAGCAAACAAGAATGTGAAGTACTTCAAATCATTAATCTGATTTCACCTATCCTTGGCATTTATAGCCTAGGGGTTCTTATGCTCATTTTTGGTTTCTCATTCTGTCTCAGAAGGCTGGTAGAAGTCATCTGTGCTCATATTCCCTGTCCTGTTATATTCATCTCCTCCACCTGAAATAAATGGAAATCTGCCTTGTCTGTTCCATAGGATGTAATGTTTCCTGCCCATCTGTTACCTCATTTTCCTGCCTGTGGTCCCTTCCCAGGTCTTTTTGCTCATCAGTCACAGGCCAGCAGCAAAGCAAAGAGAATTATGCAGGTTTGGGGAGGAGAAAGGTTGTTTTTTCCTGAGCCCTCTTGGAGGTCTCTCAAAGCAGGACTCATGACTGGAAGCTTTTTGCTGCATAGAGCTGGTTTTAGGTGGGAACAGCTGTGGCTTGGCAGGGTGCCCAGAGAAAAGATTGATGTGGCAAGGTTATGGGCCAAGATTACGTTTGGTAACAGTGCAAGTCATTCAACTCATCATGGGGTAGGAAGTGACAAGACCCATCTGTTCTGCTGTTACACGGCACACATGTGCCCACTTCATCAGCACAGGTGCCCTGCTGGCCCTACAAGCTTTTGGGTTACACCTGTAGTGAGGTGTTTTGACTCATGGGTGGCTTTCCTAAGACTTAGTGAAAGTAATGCTACTCACCTCAGGGATGATAGTGCCAAATATCTCTGTGTTTATATTAAAATAGCTGCAAGTCTGAAGGAAAAAAATAAAAGTGAGAAAACAAATGAGTTACCAGATTTGGCCTTCATGGTCAGCTTTTCTCTAAATGTATTATTACTGTCATCTCAATGAATCTTTGAGTTTGTATCTCTCAGAAATATTCCTAAGAGACTCAGTATACTAAAAGCAGCTTCCCCATAATACATGCCAAAATAATCCCTCAGAAAGCAAATGCTTAATGTCATTATAGTTTGGGCTGCAGTCTATAGGTTTTGGGACTTACTGAACCTCCTGCAGTCAGGTTAGCCAAGTCAGGCAGCCTCCAAGCCACAGATGCTGTGCTTTGACATATGCTTTGCTTACAAGGCCCCTGTAGTACTTTCATTCTGTGAAGATCGCTCAGAAAAGAGCCACTGAGGCTGCAAAATTCTCCAGAGTTGATCTCTTGTCCATATTAGAGAAGCCTGTGCCTCAGATCTACAAGCCCCTTATTTTTTGTAACAAAGTTGGCAGTATTTGGTACTTTGCTCAGTGGGACTTGGCATGCCTGGCTGTGGCCTGAGGCATCTATATAGAGCATAAATAAAAGAGAGTAACAATACTCTGATATTTATAATATACTGTCTCAGGACTCTGCAGACCAACTAAGAGTTTTATATGGCCACACACTGATATCTGGCAGGTCGAAGCCCTGTGTGAACCACTCTGATCCCATTCCTCTGTGTCCTGCTCACCTCCTCTGCAATGGTCATGTTGAAGGCCCCTGTGGTGTAGTAAGCAAATGAGGAGGTCTGAAAGAAATACTCAGAGAAGGCAAGGTGGAGCATGGAGTCACTTTGGTCCGGGATTCTGAAGGAAGCTGGCACACTGGGAGAGTCAATATAGTTTCCAGCTGGAAAGACTACACCCTAAAAGTTATTATCAGATACAAAAAAAAAACCACAGAAGTCAAAATATAATTTTACCATGGCTGCAGACAATGAATGCTACTTTCCTTTACTTTGCCCAGGCTATTCATTTGGTATATAAATGAGTGTGCAGGCTTTGTAGTACACCCTGAAGGCTTGGTGCTTTCAAGCACGTGGTGAAGGCAAGTTCCAGCATTTGGACATCTCACAGATGAGGCCAAGTATCTGTCTTTTGGGATACTGGTCACCTACTGAAGACAGTCTGCCACCTTAGATCACCCTCTAAATTAAGGGTCTAAATGCACAAAGAACGTGACTAGTGGTCCTCCTTTTTGAAAAGCCTTACTTTCTGCTTTCCTCTCTCCAGGAATTTAAATCTGAGAACTGCTGCTTAAGAGCCATCCAATGGTGTCAATTACAAAATTGATCTCTAAAACGAGAGGTCTTTCTTGGTCAAAATCAGCACCTTACTTTACCCAGAATCAAGCTCATAACTTGTGCAGACAAAAGGCTTATGAGAGAAAATTACTTCAGACAAACCTGTTTTCTGCACTACCCGTTATATTAGCCAAGCCTTGCAGATCTAATACTTCCAAATGCACCCAGATGAAACAAAAAAGTAAAATTGATTTTAAATTATGAAGACATTTAAAGGTTAAAGTTTTTTATTAGTTCTCCTGTTTCTGTTTCATCTCAAATGTATTTTGTCTGTCTTTATTTTCTCATCTAGCTCTAAAGTTCCTGTTGCTCTTTAAGGACTTAACAATGCTTACAAAGTGCTGAATCACAGCTGATCACCTCCTATTCAATACTCACTTGCTGGATTTACCAGACACTTGCTTTGTATATTTCCTCCATGTAACTTACTCTGACTCAAGTCCCTGCTTAAAATGTAGTTGCTGCAATACTCAGAAGAGTTTGACAGCAGCTGCAGAGCTGGTATGCTGAGACCAGTGTCTACGATACAAACGTTTTTTCCTTCTTTCCACCTCTCTTATTTCCCTGTTGTCCTTTTTTTTAAAATACTTAATTTATAGGATCTTTGTGACAAGACTGTCTTCTCATTTTGCCTTTTTAGAGCACCAAGCACAAGGCATCTTAAACTTAATTAAGGATTTCAGATACTATAATGATGACAACACCCTCAATGAATTAATTTTAGAATGAGGAACTAGTCAGATTTTAGTTTCAGTACATAAGGAGACTTTTTCCTTAATTTGAAATAAACTTTCAAGTCCTCAGACTCAGCAGGACTCCTTGGGCTCCCATGCTTTTGAAAGGGTCTTCTGTCTTCCCATTCAAGAAGCCAGAGGCTTAATTCTTGCTCTGATAGTCTTGCTCTTTCTTTTCCTCTCTCATCTGACAGCAGACACATCTAGTTAGTCCCATGTATAGAAATATTACCCTGACTGAACAATGAAGTTCCAGATATTGATCAACAGTGAAAGATGAAGTTGACTACCTTTTTTTCTTTCCTTTCCTTTTCTCTTCTATCTTGCTTAGTCAACTTTAACTGCTCTCTATTTTTTACAATCAACTGAACAGCAGTTTAAAGAAAAGGATGTGGTCTTTAAATAATCCATTTCACAACAAGATTGTTACAAATTATTACTGTAACAAATGCAATAATGCTTTGAAATGTTTGTTTTTCAGACAATGAGCCTTTATGTTCAGAACAACAATCATGGTCATCTTAGAAAGCGTCTCATAGAATGATGGAACCCACAGCAATCTTGGGAAACAGCACTACAGGCAAGTACCTTTAAGTCCAGGTCAATGAATGGTTGAAATACTGCTGGCAAGCTACTTAAGGAATAGTCTACTTCAGCCAAATCATCAATCTGCATTGCAACTGTAAGGGTGGTAGATACAAAATATTATAAAAACCACATAAATAATTTTATGTATACTTAAAACTAAGTTTCTGACAAGGAATAACACAAGTTGTTCCAGAGAGTAGAGAAAAACACAACGAGGGACCTCCTAACATGCATTCTGACCTGGGATTTGATGTTTCCACTGACACCCTCTGTAAAGCACCTTCTCTGGTTTGTCTGTTGTTTTCTCATTGTGGAAAGTAAGTTTGGTCTAACCCGGGGATGGCCATATCAGTGCTTCAGGGCATAAGGATGTTTGGGATTTCTTGTCAAGCAGTTCTAAGAGCATCCAAAGTGCCTGTAACGTGCAAATACTTTCCAAGGAGGGTGCCTGATTTGCTAAGATACCTGTGTTTTGCACATGGTATCTGGCTAACACTTGGGGTGTCTTAAATGCCTGCCAATCTAACCCAAGGTGGTTCAAGTGAGAAGGTTTTTGCAAAGAAGCTTTTTCTTTTTGCTTCTGGCAAGTCTGATAAATAGGCAAGTAAAACTTAATTTCCAGGCAGACTAGGAGAGCAGGCTTCAGCTTATAAAGTGCTGTGTGTGCAGGAGGACTTGGAGCATGGTAAGGAAAAACTGCCTCAGCATCAGTACTGTGTGGCCACTAAATGGCATTTCTCACAACAGAAGTGCACACTGCCACATTTGCAAGTTGAGAATTTCTACCAAGTCCTTGGCTCTTAGAAACACAAATTTCTTGCCCAAGTAGCCCAGCCTTTATTTAACTGTGGTTCTGTATGCAAGGGAGCAGACGGAGCAGGAGGACTGATATGACTCCTGGAGGCATCGCTAAGCAGCTGCCATTAAGGAAGTGGCAGAATTTCACTGACCAGAAGAGAGAAAACAGAAGGAAAGGTATCACTAATGACTCACCATTCAGTGATCGGAGGTCTTCATCTATCAATTGGATCCCAGCTCTGATGTTGGGACATGACTGTAGTAAAAGCACACTCAAGTTATGGCCTGATTAGCATGGATGTGTAAGCACCTCTTACACTGTGTGCTAGCAGATCTTTCTGCTGCATGACACACATTGCAGCATTTGTTTATCAAAACACCTAATCTGGCTTCTCTTCAGCTAACTGGATCCCCAAGGTTTCTGCTTGGTGCAAGGTAAGCAAGTCATATGTCAGAGCTGCAAAGAAGAGGCAAGTTTCCAGAGGCAGCCTGATGGGGGTGACAAAACCACAGCCTTAAATAGTGCAAGGACAGCTCTCATACTGGTCTCACGGGAGAGATCTCAGAATCATGGAATCATTTAGCTTGGAAAAGACCCTTAAGGTCATTGAGTCCAACTGTAAATCCCTGGACAGAATGACAGCCATCTCAAGCGCTGTCTCCTCTCAGTGGCTCTGGGCAGGTTGTCATCAGAACTACTCACCTCTTTGATACTATGAAGTTGAAATATGTCATACTATCAGTTGATATACTATAATTTCTCTATGCAATGCCCAGTATATGTTTTGTCTGCCAAGCCCAAAAATGACCCAAACTCCAGGATGCCTGTAGGTACACAGGCAGGAACTTACTCTGCATTGGAATGGAAAAATAACTACATTTTCCATCCCTACTGCTGCCTTGGTTGAATGTAGCTGTGTCAGTATCTTGCCCATGAACCTGGCACTTTATCTGGAATAATTTCTGTCTGGCAGAATGATGACTGTGCTGATCAGACCAGCACAGGACTATTACAGGATTATTTTTCTAGTTCTTCCTTTGCAAAGTTCATAGCACTGACTTGTAAATGCCATCCTCCTTACACCCCTCCCCTAGACAATGTGAAAGGCTTACATTAGTGACCAAGCTCCTGTAAATGGGTTTCTTCAGATACTTGATAAAGAAGTTATGCAGGAAGCTAGAGGGAAGGAAGAGGGCAGTTGGGTCAAGCACTATGGTCATTAACAGGAGATTAGATATCTCTGCAGAGCATGAATTTAATGGCCTCTTAGTGTGATATTCTAGTACACATGGGAGCTCTTTGAAATGTAAAAACTATCAGAGAGACACTATTTAAAAGATGGTAATTTCACCACAGAGCATCTCAGCCTGGGTTAATTCATATTTCTGAAAAGGGAATTCTTCATGGTACCACTATCATATATGTACAAAATAGTCTCTGCACTAGGAACTTCCAAAACAAGTAAAAATAAACAAACAAAACCAACTCCCCAAACAGGTGACAAGAGTGGTATTCAGACAGTGAGAGAAATATAAGAAAACAATGAAATACTGCTTCATGGGGCTGTATCTAGAGGCTTAACAGACAGCAGTCTGGTTCTGTTCAATTTTGATAGCACTGTGACTAGGAGGAGTGAAGCATAGTACTATCATGTAACTTCTACCTAGAGCTGAAGATTAGAGAGAAGTTTGAAAGAAGTGGTGCTGAAGAAGCACAAGTGATTGTTTTATTCTGTCATTATCTTCTACTGTGTGTAAATACAAGGACAAATATCAATCTTGGCCATTTAAATGCTGTATTAGGGCCCCAGTTCTCACCTTTGGTGCCTATGATGCCTAAAAGCAATTCTGTGTGCCCTAGTTTGTGAAGTTATCACTGTGCCATTCACTGGCAGTTATCTTTTGAGAGAGTTTATACAGATCTCTTCCACTTACCCACTTTTCCCATTCAGCTTGATATCTATGTCACCAGAAGTTGTCCGGCAGCTGGTGAGGGATATTGACGTGGGGCCTGTATTATCCAGGGGTGTTGAAAAGATTGCCGTAACAAACACCTTTGAAATGTGCACTGTGCCCCTTCCACTGTCTTTGCTGCATAAAGTGAAAAGAAATGAAAACTGAAAAAACGCCCACCTCTTCACTATGGAATTGCCTGGCAATGCGGACTCGTGGCCGCTCCTGGTCACTGCCATTATTCTGCTTTGCTTGCCTATGTTGGGTGCTTGCCAGTGAGGGCACTGTGCCTTTGCTGTGTCACCCCCATCAGCTCCCAGCTCCCCTCCCCCTGCATGTGGCCCTGCTGTCCCTGGCAGAAGTGCAGATCAGAGACTGCTGTAATTCAGTCAGTTTAGCAATACAGGTAATGGCGGTTGTGGGGAAAGGAAGAGAGTTTTCTTTCCTCTGGAACAGCTTGGGACTAGGAAGGTGTGGAGACTACTCTAAGGATATTGCCATTTGTTCATCCATTTTCCACCAGCTTTTGACTGTATCTCTTGGTAGCATAGCAGAGGGTTTCTAATAGTATGACTGCACTATGAGGGTTTATTATACCGGACTGTGATCCACCACACTACAGTTTTTCTAAATGTGTCATTAACTGGCAGGCTGGACAATGACAGCATTCAGCTAGAGCAGCAGTCCTGTACTATTTGCAGCAGTGCTTCTCAGCCATGGGCTCTTCATCAGTGCTGATGTCTGAAGGGGGCAGGGGCTGTCTCCCACCAGCAGACCTGTTGAGAAGTACCAGTCTGTGCTCCTGGGTTACTGCTGCCAGCTGATAAAGAGCACCTTTACTGTGAAAGAGGTCACAAGAATAAACTAAAATTTGCATTTCTATCAAGAAAAAGATCCCAGGACATGCAAAGCTGTACATACAACATCCAGGTCCTTATGTTCCAGTTCATATCAATGGTTAGAGAAGCATTTCCAATCACCAGTTTTATCCCAGACCCTGGTAGAAGGGAGATGGAAGCACTGGGTAATTCAACAGCAGTAACGTGTATTCTAGAGCATGAGAGAGAAAAGATTAAAAAAAAAAAATGTATTTCACGAGTCAGAATGAACACAAAACAATATACAAATTTCAGTCAAACACAAATTTCCTCCAGAGAGAATACTTACCTTGATATGTTGTATTTGACATTACCAAGCCCAAATTTCTCATGGCCAGTCAAATCAGGGAAACGCTCCTTCTCCATATTCTGCTTCAGGATTTCCAGCCCAACCTCCTTGGCTACAGGAAAACAGTGACCCGTTCAGTTGCCTTTGATAGTGCCTGGAAGTTCATAGTTATGTGCTTCTGGCTTAAGAAATGTAATGGACACAGAATCAGCGAGAAAGTGGTATCTTGAGACCCAGCAGTGCTATTTTAGGTCTCACTCCTGGTCATGGCAAGAGCTGAACTAACTGATTCAATATCTGAGGTCAGATGAACCTTGCTATGATGTACAATGCTGTCAAGCATCTTACTGACTTTGGTCTATTGTGCTGTTAACTTTTTCTTTATAGCCCATCATTAGGTCATTTACTCCCACTGCCCTTTCTTTCCTTTGTCATATCAGTATTCAAGGCAATGCCACTAACAGCTCCTGAGAATGTCACCCTTACCATACTCCAGCCCCTTCTCGGTGATCCTCACTTTGAGTCCAGGGTTGGCGCTCAGTTGCCCGCTGAGCAAATTTAAGAGGAGGAGAGAACAGCAAATCTTCAACATTTTCCTTGTTTTTTTAAAGGACCTGTTAATAAATATTTATAATGATTGCAGAAATCCAAGCTGTGTCACTTGGTGGTTGTACTCCCTCCCCCTGCTACCCTGGACACCAGCTTTCCCTCCAGAATGAAGGAAGTGGAGAGCCCAGCAACCCTGGAAGAGAAGACCCATTCTCCACAGGCTGTTACAAAAAGTAACCCATGGGGTTGAGGAGAAAAGTCAGCCTATTTACTGCTGTAGAGACTGGGAAAAGTGCTTGGGATGCATCCATCTGGACAAACATTGAATTTTTAGGCTGTAATTTGGTGGCTCTACAGGACTCACCACAGGGATGGTGAACAAGTGAAGCAAATGCCCATCCCAGGGGCTTCTGTGGCAGGATTTAAACTGAGATGGAGCCATCTGTATGAATCACGGACTGCATGTAGTGTGAAAGCAAGAAGGTCTTGCTTTCAACAAGGTTTCACAGTGAGAGTGGTAGAAGCCACCCTGATGGAGAATTTTTAAACAAAACTGGACAAAATCAGAGACTGGTTTTGTTTTTTTTTTCCCAGAGCTGAGAACAGCTTTCTATGGAGTTATTTGTCATCTGGGATTGACCCAGCAAACAGGTCACATTATTATGGTTTTCCTCATTTCCAGCTATTACATGGGATTATGAACAGCTGAAAGTACAGGAAAGTGTCTTTTCTAGCATTACTTTTACAGATAAAATTTCTTTAGTTGCCATGGGGCTGTTGAAGAGCTGGAATGACACTACCTATAAGCAGACAATTGCCTCTTTCCTAACACAGGAAAAAAATATTTTGATATTGCTGCATCTTTCACTAGCTGCTTCATTACCAGAGGTAACAATATACCTCAAACCAGAATATTTTCAGTCATGATCACAATTTAAACCATCTGCAAAAATTATGAGAGAACATTGACTTAATTTTTTGTAACAGTTTCAAGCAAGCCTGAAGAACACCTTTGCCTTTTAGTAGAACTAGTATATTCAATTTTAACTGACAGATATTGAGAGATGAAAGAAACATACTTCATAAGTAGAGCAAAAGAAAGGAGTGGAAGGAAATGTCTTTGACATATACATAGTTCTCAAACCTTAAAATCTCAAAATTAAACTAGGTTTAGTCACATCTATCACTTCCCAACAAAGCCACTCCTTGGCAAAGTGCAATCACTGTGTATTTGTTTCCATACCTCTCCTCCAAAGGCTGAAGAGAAGATCTTTGCTGTAGCAGACCACAGGGCTGAGGATGTTGCAGGGAAAACCTTCTGCAGCCATCACTGTCTTTTATAGGAAAGACCTGTGGGCTTGAAGAGAGCCAGTTGCTATCATCATCGGCAGTATCACCCAGGGAGTGGCCTCTGATAACCACATCCCAAGCTATTTTGGGTGTCCCAGGTTAAATCTATCAAATTTCATGTAGGGATAAGCAGAGGGCAATGTAAACTGTTGGCTGGGGTTACTCAGGTACCAGGATGCGGAATTCGGGGTGAGGTGCTGCCTTTGTGGCAGACTGTTTCAGAAGGAAACCCCAGTATTTCCAGTATATTTCAGTATTTCCACAGGACAGATATTCATAGGCAGGTTTGTATTGTAAAATAAGTAAATTAATGTGCCATTGATATGAAAAACAGGTGGAAAACAAGACCCATTTGTCTGAAATTGCTCAGGATACAGGAAACCATAAACAATATAGTATTTATAACATATACATATATATAAATACACACAGACACTGCAGTGTATGTATCTTGTGCAAATATATAGTATCAAGTCCTTGCAGTCAATACTTTCTATTTCTTCTGCTTTCTTATCCAGTTAACCAGTACTTCAGCTAATCAGTACAACTTGGTTTGTCAAGGAGGTGATTTAATCAATTAGCTTGCAAGTACCAAGCAAATTCTCTCAGGTGTGGGACACTTTGCTGGACAATCTGAGTCACTTCATTGTGCAATCCATGAATAGAAAAGGTAAAGACACTTTTCAGTCAGTCAACAAATGCTCATATTTTACACAGATTTAACATTCACTGCAGGGAGTCACATGCATAATAATTTCATTATTTGTATCTCTGGCAATGAATGATGATGAATATAACTTACACCCTCAGTTACATAAACCTCTATACATTTCTCATATCAGTGAGGGACACCAATCTAATTCAAAATCTCCCTTTCTTTCGAGTTCTTCTTCCATTAATTTTCTATTCACTCTTCTCCTACCAAAGAATACAAAGAATTGGAAGCCCTGCTGGGATTTACTGCTGTTTGGTTTCAGGATGCTTTTTTTAGTGTTCTGTCAGACAGCTAGATAAATAAACTGATTCAGCTCAAACTACGCCAGCCATGTTTCTTTCCTGAACTGAACTTTCTGTAGGGTGACATTTGTAGCATAGTTTTCCTTTCCATACACTTTTAATGTCTCCTGGTTGAATGTCTCTGTTGACACTGAGAAAAGGAAAAATACAGCTTCCATTTTACAAATATTAAAGTTATGGAATTATTTGGAGATTGATACCATCAAAGAGCTGCAGCTACTCACAATCAAAGAACAACTTCTGTAGGATATAAAGGCCAAGGGCAGCCTTGGCTGCAGTGAGCATGAGACTGTCGTGATTCAGATCCTGGGAGAAGCAACAAGAAAAAGAACAGAATTACAGCCATAGACTTCAGATGAGACCTGCTTGGCAGGATCTGTGGGAAGTTGCCCTGGAGAGCAGAGGCCCAGAAGAGCTGGCCAATCTTCAAGGGCAGCTGCCTCAGAGCATAAGAGCAGCCATTAGAATGTTCAGACAGTTGAGCAACTGTGGCAGAAAGCCAGCATGGAGAACATGGAGCTCCTGAGTGAACTTAAGCACAAAAAGGAAGCAAACAGAAGATGGAAACTGAGACCAGCTACTTGGAAGGAACACAAATATCTTGTTTGCACACATAGGAATGAAATTAGGAAAGCCAAAGTTCAGCTGGAGCTGAAGGGCAACAGGAAAGGTTTCTGTAAGTACATTGACAGCAGAAGATGAATGCGGGCTTCTTGGATAGGATAGGATAGGAGACTACTGACAAAAGACAGAAAGGGCCACTTTTACTAGCAAGGTTTGTCCTCTGGCCTGCACCAGCAGGTGCCATCAAGGGGGCTGGAGAACATGAACTACAAGGAGAGTCTGAGAGATTAGGCTGTTCACCTTGGAGAAGAGAGGGCTTGAAAGGCCATTTTGTTGCCTGCAAATTTTGCAAAGAGACTACAGAGAAAATGGAGCCAGAATCTTCTTGGAAGTGTGTGGTCAAAGTACAAAAGGCCACAGAACATGCTGGAACATTGGAAATACTGATTATATACTAGGAAAAAAAAATTACTCTAAAGGTAGTTAAAGAGCAAAACAGATTGTCCTGAGAGATTGTGGAACCTTCATCCTTGGAGAGGTTCAAGACTTGACTGGACACCATGCTCAATAACATCATCTAATTAGTCCTGTTTCGAGCCAGTGTCTGGACTAGATTACATGATTCTATAATTACATGGCGATTCACTGAGCTTTATAGATCCGTTCCCACTCTTGGTGTCCAGTTACAAAGGGACAAATTGTGAAATTCTTACAAAGGATAAGGTCTCACTCCATACACAAAGTTTTGCTAACACTAATGGAGATAAATTGAATAATGCAAGAACTGGCTTTTAAAATTAAGAAAATGTATTGTTTACAACTCTAGTGAAAAGAATCAGTCATTCCTTCTCATCAGGCTGCAGCAAGTTTTCCAAAGCATTAATAACAATTAGCTACACTCACTGTACTTAAAAACAACATATTTGCTTTGTGAAAAGTGCTGAAGAAGTTTTACTAAAACATTAAAAATAGTGATGAAAAGCCATGTTTCTAATGTTATAGCATCTACTCCCTATAAGACAACAGAAGGAAGACTACATTTTTCTCTTATTGTTCTCTAGAAGTAGAGGGACATCAACAGTGGCTGTGAAGGTCCTCCTCATCCTCCAGTTGATAGTGAATATCAGTGCAAATAACCAGATGACCCTGAGGAAAGAAAAACATATAAAATTAACTAAATTCAGATGGATGTATTCAGGTACAGTACTCTGGGACTTGATCCCATGGTAAGACCCTCAGCAGGACAGGAGGCAAGAGTGGCTTTGTGCCTCCTGAACTTTAGGGTAGGAATGGGCTCTCATATAGGTTAATACAACTCTCCAAAGACTGAGCAACACTTACCACAGAGACACTCTGCCCATGAGCCTTCCTAGAGAATGGTTAGAGTGATGAGGACTCAGGCACTCAATGCTCCTAAGCCTTGCTGGGGATAGCAGTGGTGTCCTTGTCATGTCCCCATGCTGGCACCCCACAGGGCTGGTGGACCCTTTACAACCTACAACTGCTAGGGCTGGGGGGCTCATTTTGGGTCCAGAGATTTCATTTTATATTTAATGTATAGTGAAAGCTTTACTATTAACAACATTTAGATCTACCTACCACTGGAACACACACAAAAGCACAGGCCTGAAACAGAAGCAATTTTCTATAAGAAGAAATTTGGCTTCTCACCTGATTTATTTTTATTACAGGTCCAGTCAGGCTAGTGTGGGCCAAATTAAGAAGAGGAAATCCTTTCCCTAGTTTATCTTCAAAAAGGACAAATATAAATACATTTGAAAGTAATAATAAAATGCACTTCAGAAGCATCTTTCTCAAGGAAATAATTTTGTTTGCAATTTCCCTTTAATTAGCTGTCCTTGTGTCTCTCATGGGAGCTATTATTCATATGTACTAAAAAGCAAAAAACCCAGCAAAAAAGTTGCCCATAAACCTCTTACAATTTCTTAGCTGACACTGGGATCTGCCTGTATTTGTTCCTCTTCTGGTGTCTCCCCCACAAGATCTGATTTCTGCTCTTTCCCATTCTGACTTACTCTCCATCTTTATTTTGTTCTCTAATTGATCATCTCAGCCTGTGGGTTCCTCTTGTTCTCGTCTATCCCTATTTTCCCAGATCAAACCCCAGCTCTATTCCTATTTGCTTTTCCAGACACCTGACTTTTGCATCCCACCCTTCCATTCTCTTACTTTTCTTCTCATTGATAGTTCACCTTTTTCCTCAGCAGTCTTCTCACCTCTGTTCACCTCAGAGGCACCTTCTGTACTCTCTGACCTGCTTCTTTCCACCATCACTCCCTTGTTCATCATCCCTTACTCCCTGCATCCCACAGAACGGATTTTCTACTCTATCCTGGCTGTGGCAGCAGGTGAAGCACAAAGGCAGAGGGAGATGATAAAGTTAGAGATGTTACCCTGAAGCTCAAAGATGCAAGTGTGCTCTGCCCTTCCTCAGTTTGAGCAATCCGCTGGTCATGGCTTGACCCTGTCAGGACAAGACTCAGGCCTGTCTCAGCTCTGCTACCACACTGCATTCAGTGAAAATAGAACCCAAGCCCAGTGTTTGAAAGGCAGCAAAGACTTCCTCTCTGCCAGCCTCTGATCCATATGGCTGAACAACCAGGATCAAAGTCCAGCACAGAGTAAACCTGCTCAGCTGTCACAAATGTAAAGAAAACCTCACATTACAGAGTGTTTAAAGCTGGGCACTCCCTTTTATTGTTTCAGTCTTGCTTTCTCACCAGCTGTGTTCAGGAACTGGCTACAATCCTTACCATTGATTACTGGAATCACTATTCTTTGTAAAGCATAAGACAGAAAATTCTCCACCAGTGACTTCTGCTGTGAGGGAAAAAGCACATTTGGTGATTATTGCCTGATGCCTTTGAGGTTGCAGCTTGATGAGGAAGATGAAGAGTTAGGACTGAAGTGACAAGCAAAACAATCAGAGCAGAGCTTGGCAGAGAAAATCTCAAGCAAAAAAGATATTTTTTGGCTTAAGTTGCAGCTGAACAATGCAAAGTATGCATGGCAAAGAGATGTCCATGTTTCTTGCAATGAGTTAAATTGTAGGGCTTTTTTCCCTATATGTTAAGTAGCTGGGATGAACCTTAACTTTAGGAATGAAATATGCTAAACCTCTTTTCAGCTGGCAGGACTCAGTTCCCAGAAGTGAACTGTTCTCTGGATGCAACAACTGTCCTGCACTGGTGCTCTGCCTTAATGCCACTGTGATTAGTGTCCTTCTTCCTTTACTTAGAGACGTGGGTTGGACTGAGCTGCTGCAGAGTCTCACTGATCATTTCAAAGTCTACAGTAAGTGATCTAAATAGTGGCATTGCACTGTGATTCTTTTATTCCCCCTTTTTAAGCTCCTGTTTTATGATATTTGGTTGAAGTAATTTAAGATAATTCCTGAAATGGAGGTTAAGCCTGTCTTTCTATTCACTCCAACTGCTACACATACTCAATCCAGCTGTGAATTCCATCTGAACCCAGGCAGACTATATAACATTTTGAGACTCTGAATAGGAAAAAACCCCAACATTCTTAGAAGTATTTCCTCTTACTGAAAAGAAAAAGAAAAGCAGAGAATATACTGTTTCAAACCAGAAAGAGCAATGGCAGATGATATCCCCAAGACAGACCAATAATTGTTCAGCAACAAGTTCAGAAGAATTTCTTTTGTCTCCAAAGGGCTCAGCTACCTTTCCTAGGCACTGAAATAATCAACTTACGTCAGGGAAGCCAAGACTGGAGTGCAGCAGGGAGAACTGGAACCTGAAGAAAACAAGTAAAAGAAGAAAGATGAGAATGCACAAGTTATGCACAATGCTTAAAGATTTATTTATGGAAATTCATACTGATTTCACACTGATTCACACATTTAACTTTGTCAAAGGATCTTAAGATTCTCAACAGCTTTCAATTAAAACTGACACAACTACAAATGAGTTCTAGAATCACCAGGATCTTTCTGGTACTACTCTCCTCCTATGATCACGTGTAGTTCTGTGCTGTGACTATATGGCTTGGGAAATAAAATTTTTCTGGAATTGTCATTTTCTGGAATGGCTGAACTACACATTCCTCAAATGTCCATTATGATTTGAATAAACTCATATCCATTCCTAACCATTATGATTTGCTAACTTTTCCCACTGATGCCTGTAATGCATCCTCGGATTACTGAAAAAATAATCCTGGGAAAAAACACAGTTTTGAAGAACAGGAGAACACATTATTGTGTCAAAATCTCTAAGTCAGTAGCACCATTACTTCTTAAACTTATTCAGACAGGCTCTGATCATTCTAAGTCCTCTTTTCCTGTTAAAAAGTCCAGTGACCAAAACTAAGAAAAGACTGCTCACATTTTTCTTTAATGAAATTGTAATAGATTAAAAATTGTCACATATTCTGGACTTCTAACCTAACTCGACGTGCAGCGCTAACACAAAGAAACACTGATGTGGGCTACCTGTCTGAAAGCCTTTGCTTCTATCCACCAGGTGCATTTATGGAGAAGGGGGCTGTAAACCCAGTCTTGCTGGAAGTGTGAATAAAATTTGTTGTAAGACAGCCGAGAACAAGGACAACTCCAGGTAACTGCAAAACCAGCAAGATCTAAGTGAAATCTAAAAAGCTCTGAGCTTTGATTCAAACTACAGACACCTTCCTAGTCTCATTTGTTTGATGACATGCTGCTGCAGTGTGTGCTATGTTGTCTCACTTTTCCTGCCCCTCTCGTGAAGGCATATGGAGAACTATAGGGACAGTGGTCCTGTGCAGGGTTTGTACTCCAGCACTTGTTCCTGATGCTCAGACTTCACGTGGCAGCAGCATTCAGAGGGTTTTGAGTAAACTACTGAACTTGACTCTCCAACACCAACACAAGATTGAAACAGATGCCTTCATAATAAGCAATAAATTGAACATTGTCATGTGGAAAGGTATTTAAGCTACAGAAAGGGGCAGCATCATGGGGCACAAGAGACATGGTTGTTCCACAATATTACTGTATTTCATCTCCAAGATTTAGACCAACCAGTCAAAAGTGTCTTAGAGCTCCTATGAGAAACAAGGTAACTAATTTTCTTTTTCTCATGGTAAAATAAACACTGTCAGGCTGACACAATGAGTTTTGTTGTATCCGAATATAGGGATCATTGAAGCTGCTTTCTGAGTTCTTCTTGGTTACTTCTTCAGAAATAATGAGATAATCAACTTCTGTTTGCTTATAGTCAAATTGGCTCCGGTACTGGCTGTCTGCAGGGAAAAAAAAAAAACGGCCTTCTGTGACTGTACACACCGACAGATACTGTCTTAGATACAGGCACAAAGGCAATTGCTTTTGTGATTGGAAACACATTGTCTAAACTTTTCATGTGGTCAATATATATAGATTGTGAAATCATTTGTGAATTTGCCGCTTTCTGCCAGCAACTGGGATTGAGTGAGCAAAGTGATAACACTGCCCTGATTGCCTCTTTATCATTAAGATCATTCAAGTCTTTGCATGGCTGACATAATTAGTTCACTTGCAATCTAATGAAAAGATGTCTGGGGACACAATGAACTATTTTATAACACAGAGATTAGGAACACTGCGCATCAGACAGTAACATTTTATATATTACAATTTATTCTTGAATAGTTACTCAACCTCCAACATGGAAAAAAGGGCTCTCTCCCTATAAAGACTTCTACAATGTGTGGTGCACGTTTCCTCCCTGTGAAATGCAACAAAACAGTGTGCATATTTGTGGCAGACCAGTATATGCTATTTTATGCTAATCTCCATGATTTTCAAAGGACCAGGAACATAACTGTGTGATTTGTTCAGCCCCAGCACTGAATGTTACCTTCTAGCTCCTTTTACTTACTAGATTCCCTGCAAAGACGTACTGGGTGGTTGAATTTGGCAGAACAGCAAACACTTCTACACAGCCAGTGATCTGTAGGACACATCTATCTGTGTGTAAACTGACTGCAGGAGGTGACGTGGCCATCAGCCTCAGCAGCACCGCGCCCGCTGCTGCGTCACTCCAAGCAACCTATGCAGGTTCAAAGAGGAAAAAACTGCTGAGGGAAGAATTAAGCTTTTCTTAAGCTACAGTTTCTATAGCTGCATCATAATCAGGTGTTACATACCAATCATCTTGTAATGAACTGGTATGAAAAATACTTCGTTTTCATTACACCAACTGATGGGACAAAATTAGCATTGCATATACTCTGAGTTTCAGAGATGATAAAGCAAATGAAGTTCCAAACTCACTGATATTGAACATATATAGAGAAACAATTTAAAGGCTATTCCTGAAAAATGTATTTCAAGATGAAAAGATTATTATATTTAAGAAATGAAGGAAATGAGTGATTCCAGAGGGGAAAAAAAATCACCTTGACAATACAAAGAATTTGGAAAAGCTGACAGCCTTTCAAAAGAGGCATTCTTTTGAAAAGCAGGGAAACTTCTAGAGGACAAAACTTCAGTTTGTAATGCAGATTCTGAATTTCATCATCTTATAGTAAATACTGCCCTATTTTTAAAGCATTTCACAGTATCTGAATTTCTTTCATCCCATTTATAGACTCATGACTATTATTTCCCACTGTACATAATCTCCAGTAGTCAGAAATCAGGAATCTTTGCAAAGAGAAATCAGGTTACCAATAGCAGAAATACCATTACCTTGAAGAGGAATAAAAGGAGACTGAGCTGACAGATGCCTACCACTTATTCTTTATAACTCTTTCAAAGACTGAGAGCAAATCTAGCAGTCAGAGGAGTAGAGAAGGACTTAAGTGTAGCATGATATAGTTAGGAAGAGTTACCATGGGGTAGACATGTAAGTTTGAATCTTGCACTAAAAATAAACCAGTTTTCTTGTCTCCTCCAAACTTTTGCAAATGAGCTATCACACAGATAATATCCATAAAAAACCATTAGATACTGCTTTTTCTTAAAAGGTCTATACAAATAAAAGTACTTACCTCAGAAACAAAACATCTGAGTAAGGAGGCATTTAGATTAAAAGTACTACCAAGCTGTAAACAAAATAAATTAGATCATTTTATCAGCTTGAAAACTAGGTTTTCCTTGGGAAAAACAAAACAAAACAAAACAAAACCAGTGCATCCTGTTTATTTTAGTTTTAGATAATCAATGTTTTGATTTAGTATTTTCTTGCCCCAGAATGATTTCTAAGGAACCTACAGTGCTCTTTTCGACAGAAGAAAGAGATTTCTCATGGACTTGATTCAGAAATATGAACCAGTAAACAAGCTTTATTCTTTGAAAAAACAGACAGAACTTCTGCCTTTGAGACTTTCTCAGATGAAATAAATTGAATAAGTCAGAGGCAAGGACTCAAAAATCTCATTTGCTCTTTTGCTGCTAACCACTGTGATGATGTTTGCAAGTACCGTTTGTGCCACCCATTTTCATAAATACCCTCTTAGCATTGTTACAGTTAGCAAAACTTATTGGAAACTTTGACTACAAATGCCATTGTGGAAACCAGCATTTCTGAGAGGTCTTGGATGTTCTTCAACCACAGCTGAAATCTTAGTTTGCTTGTACCTGCTGCTTGCCTCATTCTGCTGCTCTGTTAAGTCTGAGGATTTATTCTGGTTCTCAGCATAGCCAATACATTTATCATGGACCACTGTGCAGCAGACTGGGGCTTCTACGCACTTTTTCTTGTCTTGCCCTTTTCTATGTGGAATCTCTGCAGACAAAAGCTTTCTTTGGTTCTTTTTGCCACTCCTGGCACACCAACTTTGTGATGTTCATTCTGTAATTCTTTGCCTAGAGCTGCCAAGAAGTTCAGACTGAAGTCTCAGGGGGATTTTGACTACTTTAAATTACAACAAACAGAATGAATGTCAGGAATCCCTCCTACAAGTGGTATGACCCGAATCTATGTGAAATGGCAAACAGAAGGTGTTAGTCTTCTTTGCTGACTGTCCATATTGCTAATGTTTGTAATTCTATTACAAGCAAATCATACTCACCTCTTTGGAGATAGTGATGTTAAAGGCCCCTGCTCTGTAGTAAGCCAGTGAAGCAGACTTAAGAAAATAATTGGAAACTCCCAGATAAATCATGGAATCACCCTGGTTTGGGAGAGCAAATGGAGCTGGCATGAAAGAAGGGTCTGTGTGATTTCCTGCTGGATAGACTGTGCCCTGCAAAAAAGGTCATTATCAAATATTTCTGGTTGAAACATTTGTATCTGTTAGAATGCATTAGCAGTGACTGAACAGAAAGAATTTTTCCCAGTCTGCAGAAAAGCTTGACATTAAAGAAACCTTGAACTAAGCAACTAAGTTTTTGTTATGCCCTAAAAATCAGCAAATTCAGGCTCTTTTGAAAAAATACAGGAATCAAACAAAATCTGGGTGCCAGACTTTCAAAGTTTGAATTTGAGCATTCAAGTGAGTATTCTGAACAGCAGCTACAAGTCACACACAAAAAAGAATTCTCTGGACCACAGTTTTCTTTCTCTTGTAGCAAAGACACCTTTTTAAATTTAATGCTGAGGGTGATATTTCAAGAAAATCTTCAGGCACACCTGAAAAGCACTGGAAGTTGCTTAGGACAGGACACAAAGGATCCTTTTATGTCACCTAACACTCAGCCCTGGCCCAGCTACCAGTCCTCCAAGACCTAGTTTGGGTGCTGCATAGGTAGGGGACCTTGGTTCAGGTATGCTAAGAAAATAACTGCTAAAATGTGAGAAGGCATGTGAGCTCAGGCCATGAAAGAGAAGAAGAGTAACACAGACAGTAAATAGTGTAATTACTGACACTGTAAAGGTTAGTAGCTGCAAGATTCTACAGGAAAAAACACTGACTGCAAAGGTATAAAACCCTAAGAAAAAAAGCTGAAAGACAAAAAAAGACAACTTATAATCATCAAGAACCAGCCTGTTCCAAGGAGCACTGAATAACTTCCTTGACTGACTTTCCTAAGTCATCCCATGTCTCATCGGGATGTCCAGGTGTTAAAGCTTAGCCTGTAAATTTGAGATAGTGACAGTAGCTGATAAGTAATTGGTTAGTTCTTTCAAGATGTGTATATCCTACTTGCAAAGCTTTTTGTGTGTGGTAGAAGTTGCTTGAACAATAGCTCTGGCACATCTTTCTTAACTGAAATCTGTTCTGGGAACCATGAGGATGCTCTCAATTACAAGGACTGTTGAAACTGCCAGAAAAGCTGGGTGTTACTGAGATAACTCTTGCAACAAAGGTGAAAAGTAGATAAGAACTGCTACATGCTGCTCAAGAATTGTCTGAGAGGAAACGTCTTTTTGGGTGTGACCTGTACTTATACAAAATGCTGCATCATCTCAAAACAGTTTTGGACTGCAATCACATTGGCAGCCATCACAGATTATTTATGACTGCTAAGAGGTGAAGACCAAGCAGCAGTGCAAGAGCTGGGTATCTAAAGAACACTTTAATGCTGTTTGTAAAGCAACTCTGGAGTGTTTCAACTCTGAAATAACTTAATTATAAATAATAGCTTTGGTTAATTAACAAATGCAGTTAATTTATTAAATAAACAATAGTATCTGGTTTCCAAAATAACTCTTGACCAAAATTCCCAAAATGTCTTATTGTTTTTCTAAGTAAATATTGGAGAGGCTGAGTAAGACTGTAGTGAAAGAAAATTCATCAACTCAAAAGATAATCAGAAAAGTCTTAGAAAGCACACTGATATTAAAGAGAAATTACCTGCAAATCCAAGTTAATGGGTGATTTGAAGACTGCTGGAGAGCTAACTAGGGAATGGTCTACTTGTGCAAAGGCATCAATCTAGCTTAAAACTTGAAAAAGATGGACAAAATCAAAACATATATTAATTACAAAACCACATCACAATCAGTTATTGCTTAGATAAAGGCAAAGGCATTATAGAAATAATGAATCTAACGAATGGTGGGAGAAGGAAGAAGAAAAAGAAAAATTATTATAAGGGAAACAGTGAGAGTATTCCCTCTGGAAAAGCCACTGATTCCTCCTGGTTTAGGCCTTGTTCTCCTGCTGTTCTCAACTGAATACACTTTGCAGAAGTCTCTCCCATGCAGTGAAAAATCTAGGGCAGAGTCACTGTTTTTGTTACATATTCGCACAAGAGACTGAAACTCTCCTATTTGGTTAGTGAAATACTGTTAAATATGACTAAACCCTTTGAAAGACGACGTTAGCACACTGTTCTGCCTACCAGTGTTGAAGAAAAGGGACATTTTTTCACATAGAGAGCACTTCATTATCAATATGAGTGAAGACATTTCCTGAGAGGTGCCGGATGCAGCCTCAGTCTGTTATTTTTGATTGGACTGTACAGTCTGTTTATACTGTATAAAAATCAGATGGGTTCAAGGAGAAACAGTGAATTCACATAGAGATTATGAACTTCTCAATATGACAGCACAGCTTGGAGTGCCCTTGAACCTTAAGTGTTTAACTACATGCTGCATAAGAAAATGATCTCAATGACCATGATTTCCAGTAATATTTACCACTGCTTGGCACATGGCAAGTGTAGGTCATTTTAGGAAAAATAAATGTCTACTTACTCTGCTTCTGAATAGGAGAGCAGATAATAGAAATATCCACAATGAAAAGTCGGAATGGGAACAAACTCTATGACCTGAATTATATTTCTTATGGGAATTAAATTGAGTTGAGAAAAAAACCAAGTATTCTTAACCTTGAGGGAAAAAACCCTAACAACAACAATAAAAAAAAGCTGTGGCATTGATTATAGTCGTGAAAAATCTAATATTTATATCCTTTTTGAACATGGATAGCTATTGTATTCACGTCTCTGCAAGAATGACACAGGAATTCTTACTGGTGGGAAAAGAAACACGCTCTGTGTGACACTGTCTACCTGCAGCATCTTTTTACCTCACTGAACACAAGTTGTATGTCCACACACCAAGAGCATAAAGGAACAGCAGGAAAATGCTCACCTCCAAAATCTAAAGGAATAACACAGGTCAACCACACCAGACTGAAAGATTGCAGGTGACTTGCTATGGGCACAGAAGAAATCTGAATATTGTATACAAGATGCGTGCAAGAGATTTCTAGGGTGAAGTATGGAATGTATTAAGGTACAGAACAATGCCTGAATTTTTCTTCCTTGACTTGTTTTTTTTTGTACCATGAACACAGGAAGAGTTTGGCATCTAATAAAAATGGCATCAATTTGAGCACTGTGAAAATTACTTAACAAAAAACTGCAATCACCAACTCACCCTTATGCTTTCTAAGCAGTGCATCCATCATTTGGATTTTGTATTTGATATTTAGGCATAGCGGTATGAAAAGAGAGACAAGTCTGAAATGTAAGGCCTGTGTTTGAAGCCTTCCCTTCACTAACTGAAGCCATCTTTGCAAACTTACACTTTTATCCAATGTGGTATGAATGGCTTCTCAAGATAACCAGATAGAAAGCTGTAGATCCAGCTGGAGGAAAGGAAATGAACATGGTGGCTTTCTTACCATGGATTGAAATCTTTGAAAATATAAAATCTGGCAGACTAGGATATCAATGTCATTTATATTAATGAGAAGCAATTATAGCACTATGGTAGACTGAAGAGTTGACTGTTTTTATTAATTTGAGAGTCTCAGACCAGGAGGTCTGAGTCTCAGAATAGCTATTTAAAGGCAATCTGCAAAGTTGTGAATGTTCGTGTTAACATGTTGATAAATGATGCTCAATTAGCCACATTTTTCTATGAGTAAGAAAAACTATTCTAGACAATCACAATAAGAACTGTAAGCATTGTTTCCTATTCTCTTTTGAAAGCTTTATTCCTAAATTGTAGGTCAGCTTGTCAAGAGGCTTTATCAGTCTAGATGACCTTTATATCTACAACTCCCCATTTGCAATCTTGTACCCTCTAATATGGTCAAATGTCAATGCTTACATGTGCAGTAGGTCTAGTCAGCTCATTTGCTGGCACGTGCAGGAAGAAATGTAGATTAACTGCACTTCACACACTCAGCAAAGGAGTCTGGTTTTGAAAACAGATCTTTAAAAACCTTTTTTCAGAGTCTTCAATAGTTAGTCATATCCTGTAGCTGGATCCTTAGAAATCAAAATTTGAAAAGTGTCCCTTATGGTACGAACACTGCTACTTCCCACAGAGTAATTAGAAAATTTGCTGTACATACCTAGATCCTCCACTTAAGTTGACTTTTACATTATCAATGCTCAGCTGGCAACTGTGTAGCAATGTGGACAAGTGGCCTGTGCTATCCCGTGACACTTTGAAGATAACTGCAATAAACAGTCCTGAGATGGACACAGTAATTTGTCCTTGGTCTCTGTTGCTTGGGAGAAAAAAGCCAAACTCAGTCAAGAGAACATCTGCTGTAAGGAAACAACTGAAGAAATGGCCTGTAAATCAAGTTTGAAAGGACTTCTTGCTTCTATTATCTAGAAAGAAGAATGGATTTTCCAGGGATTATGTGGAGATGCCCTCCCCTGAAATCCTGAGGGGAGGGACCCTGCAGGGTATGGGTCTGTCCCTGTCCCTGCTCCCATGTCACATGGGCCCCATACCTGTTCCTGGTTGGGTTGGTGTGTGTGCCTGGGGCTCGGAAAGGAAAAGAAGAGGGTGGCATGACTGGAGTCTGCCTGGGAACTCCATCCATGCGGCTGGAGGAATAAAATCATCCCTGAACCTCTACAAAAATACCGCTTCATCTTTCCTTCCAAGTCCATCGCTGTCTTATATATTGTTGTAAGGATTCCCCGCACTACAACAGGATTAAGTATTTTAGGGACATGCCTGGTATTCAAAAACAGATTATATGCATATGTTTCAAGGAAATTAATTTTCTAGTGTTGTGCAGGATTTGACAAGGTCTCTGGGACTGCAACAGCAGAAGCCAGTTGGCTAATAAATATATAATCCAAGTGTTATCAACTCTGTAATTGTACCACTTTGCTCTTCCCAGTAACCGTTTTCAAGAACTCTTTTAAATCTATATATTACTCCATTAGTTTTTGTCCAGCCCCAAACCCATTCATTCTCCTTTCTGTGAAATTCCTTGCTAAGATCCCAACAGAAATCTCTTTATACCTAAATTCCAGAAAATTTAGGTATTAGGACTATGGTTAGGAATTGCAAAAGCTGTAGAGAACTGAGTAGGATAGAGTTGAATGGATGTTAGAATAGCCTTATAAAAACCTCATTAACCATAACAGAACTGACACTGAAAGCATCATTTTTCACCCATTCATCTTGATTACTTGGGTTTTCTTTTCTCAGGCATTACTACAGTGGTGGCATCATACTACAGAGAAAGAGCCCTGTCCAAGAGGAAGTTCAAACCATGAGTCTCTCCACTTTCCTCTTAAATTTTTTAGGCAAAATGAAATTCCTGGAAAAAGAAGCTGTAATCCTGAAAGATTTATTTTTGCCCTAAACTGCCCCTGACCAAACCAATGTCTAGTATTGCCAGTCACAAAGCTCCTATTACCATTGTAATTTTAATTTCCCCTTTAATTTCATGTATGTTCACTAAGTGTCTATGCAGAGACAGCACCACTCTTAAAACCCTCATTTTCCAGTCCTCATCCAAACCATCATCACAGAAACCATTAGGAAAAACATTTTCCCAAGGAGAGTTATGCAGCGTTGGGACAAGCTATTGGAAAGGTTGTTGCATCATCATCCTTGGCCAAAAAACATCACTAGTCAGCTGATGTGGTCTAGCTTGTTTTGAACAGGAGGCTGGACAAAATTACTTCCAGAGATACTGCTAACCTAGGTTTACTCATCCTTCAGGGACACATATCATCACAAAAGGATCTCAGCCCTCCTCCCTTTTTGGGCTGCTTGAGAGATGGGAGCAACACACCTACTTAGGTCTTTTGTTCCTGAATCCTTATATATGCTTTTCTTTTGAAGGAATCCTGATTCACTGGGTCACAGATCCCAGTCTTCAGGGCCCACAATGAAGTTTTGTGACTTACACAGTGCTTTGGGACATAGTGAATGAAAGGACTACTTTGAGAACTGGAAATGCACTAGAGTGGAAAGGAATAACACTATCACAAAAAGCAGCACAGATTAATCCTTCAAAAAGGCAAAAAAACCCCTTCACTCCCTAAACTCCACTAAAGCTGCCTTTGACCACTTCTCCCATGATCTTCTCTGTGAAATTCTGAATAACTCCCTGCCTCCCTTGCTGTCTCTGAAGTCTTTGGTGTTTTATACATCTGGAGTCTCTACAGATTATGCCCAGGTCCTTACCCTTCAGCAAGAGAGGTGGCTTCAGTGCTTAGGCACAGCTGTTTTGCCCTACTGAACACGGTATCTTTTTCCTCACAATAGTGAGATAACAGAAGAAACAACAGAGAGGCTGGGGGCACAGTGACAGTTTCCAGCCACCAGTCGCACTGACACAGAAGGCAGAACTGAATGTCCATGCTCCTTTGGAATCAGGACAAGCTGAGCTGTGAAATTCTGCAGCTTGGTGATCCATCTTGCTGTGCTATCTAGCACACAATGGAGCAATGCCTGCTGCTGTTACCAGCTGCTCCATTAACACAAATTGTAGAGATTAGCACATTGCAGTTTTCTGATATCCCAGAAATTTTAGCCCTCCCCATTCCCAAGAAAAGCTATACTACCTAATACTGTTGTAATAAATTTCTACTGCAAAATGCTGAAGTAAGTGGAAATATCAATATGTAATCATGTCATTACAGACAATCTTATACTGCACAGGCTTATGAAACTAAGTCAGTTTTCCATAGCAATACAAATTCTGGAGTTTCTGAAGTTGTGAATGTTTGGCATAGTGACAGTGTCTTTCCTTCAGTAGGAACTCTTTGGACAGAAATATACACTGTATCAGCACATAGATAATTGGCTATAGAGTCAACTTTCCAGCTGTACTACACAAAGAAAGTAGCAAATGTGGCCACTGCAAACTCTGTGTTCCTGAATATTCATGTAATGTCCAGACAACCTGAGCATGCTGACAGACGTCTGACTTGATATTTCCCAAAGAGACCTATGGGATAGAATAATTTAAAAAAACCCACAGAACAACATTAGTTATCAGGGGATGTTTCCTTCTTAAGAAGTTTATTCAAATAGATTATTGTTGTATTGTTGTTAAATGATAAAGCATATCTGACCTGAAAAGTAATTACCCAGTATATTTCTTAACTTCATTTACAATCCTTCTCCCAGAGCCCTCCTAACTGCACCCTGTACAATACTTACAGTGGCCATGTGTGTATTCTCCAGTCTGCACTGATTGCAGCAGAAGCCTGTGCCACTGACAGATAAATGCCAGTGCCAGGAATAAAGGAAGCAGAAGTTTCTGGGAAATCTACAGCATTCATTCTGAGCCTACAGAATACAGAAAGGGGGATTATTAGACTACACATCAAAAGACCAAGAAGGAACCTCTGATCACTGAAAACCCTTCTGCTATAGAAGGCAAAGTCTATGCTTCAGTAAAAGAATTTCTCAGAAATGACTGACCCATGTGTATTTTAGGAAAAAAATACACTTTTACCATTACACCTTGTAGCATCCTTGGAAAAAGAATCCTTGATAATTGGCCAGGGGGGTTGGGTATAGCTTTTTTATTTGCTTGTTTATTTGTTACAAAAAAAACCCCTTCCCTTGGGAGAAGAACAAACTCATTAAAGTGAAATCTTGCCAGGGAAAGAATAAATCTATGTTTAATCCCAGATACTACATCTATAAATAAATCCAGGTTGTCTGATTGCTAGCATTTACTGAAGACCGTCAAAGGTTTTGTTTTCCCATTCTGCTTCCTTGCCTAAGCAAAGGGCTCTGGAGAGGATCCCTTTTTCTAAATTAAATCTTACTTGAATATTTCCCTGCCAAAACAAATATTTCTGATATTCAAGGACATTGTCTTGCAGATGGGTGTGTTGAATTGAGCTGAACATTGTAAAGATATCAGATGTCTTCTTATCATGCCATATACATTTCTCATTGTTCCCTGCTATCTGGTAGAGATCTCTGAAACAATTGCCTTTAATCTGCTTTCCCTGGGGCAGAAGGCACCAGCTCCTTTTAGTTAAAATGACCATAACTTTCCAATAACATCTCAACCAGTAAGACTGCCTTTAGGTGTCTTGTTTGCTGTGAGCTAAAATCAGATTATACACTAGGAAGATTGCCAATTTCAAGAACTATGGTTGGGGGAATGAATTGGGGTTTTGAAAATCATGCAATAATTTAGACTGAAATAGGACCTCAGGAGAATTTTCTGGTTCAACCTCTTACTCAGAGCTGAAACAACTCATAGGCTCTGCCCACTTGAATCTCGAACTTATCCAAGAATGTAGACTCCGTAACATTTTCAGCCCTTGTTCAGGTGCTCCCTAGAATTTTTTGCTAACTTTGGTACTTTTCCTGATGTGATTTACGCCTTTTGCTTATCATTGTTTCACTGTGTACTCTTGGAAGAATCTGACTCCATGTTCTCTTGTTTTTTTTGTTTATAGCCTATTGGAAGGTGGGACTGAAGGCTGTAGAAAGACCTGCTTTTATATTAGTCTCCATATTTGAAGAACTCATAGGAAACTCTAAAAAACTGTATTTCTACTGGCTGCTCCTGGTACAAAGATTTTCCTCTTCATTAAAGAGTTGTTAAGCCCTATCCAGTCAAAATGATAATTTATCATGTAAATTAATCTAAAAGTATTCTGTAAAAAGCATCTTCCTGCCACATCAGACAAGATACATCATTCCCTGCGCACATTTTCATCTTATTCCTTTTTGGGCTTTTTTTTCATCAAACACAAACACATGATTTTCATTGCTACAGGTCCTTCACAGGAGCAGACTGTTAATAACACCAATCCTGCCCTCGTTCCCATCCATTTCCCCTGCTGTATCATAGCCATGCTTATACCTGTCTTGCCCCAAACTCTGATACAAACCAACTGAAAAAAACAGCCAAGGTGCTCCTTCAGAAGCTTTATAAAGCTCATCTCTTGAGTGTAGCAGAACAAGTACTTCAGAAGCAGAGTTAGATGAACCATTAAAATTTTACACTGAACAAAGCAGTGGCTGCGTAATTATTACAATGTGGTAATAAAAAGCTATTTCATCCTAAAACTTTGACATTTATTTCCTTTACTTACCTTGAAATGTCATAGTTGATCTTAACAACTGAGAAACTCTCCTGCCCATTCCAGCTTGGGAAAGTCTCTTTAAATACTGCTTGCTTCAGGAACTCCATCCCAATCCTCCTACTTACTAGGGGACATAGGAAAGCACATGCCTTGCAGATTGGATTCAGGCACCTGAAGGTCCAGATATACTGCTAAATAATTTAATCGTAATTTTTAACGTAGTTCTTGCAACACTCTGATTCTATAATCTTTACCTAGATCTCCTTCCAACTACCAACATACCCCTTTATAACTTCTCTTAGCCTCACATATAAACCATTTAATCCAAGATCAAGATAATCTGTTAGGATCATTTTGTCCCTGAGTTGTATTTCATATTCTAGAGCTCGTGTTAGGTTTCTGAAACTCTTATACTCCCTTTACTTCACTCATAATGTGGATGGCCTCGGGAAACACTTGGTCATCACCTTTACCTCATATTGCCTCACATCTGTTGGATGAAAAAGCAGTCATGAAGTAGCAAGGCAACTTGTCTATGTAGTGGTTACTTATGGAAAAAGTGTGATATATTCATCTGAAGTGCTGGTATGTCAAATCCAGAATTATCTAAATTGTTGGTTGTGTACAGAAGTTGTTGGAGTTCTAAAGAAAATTCTTTAAAATGTTTTCTTCCTTTTTCTTTCACAGTACATACCTTTTGCCACTGCACCTTACCCATTGCAGCCTGCTGCAGATGTCAGACTTATTTCCTTACCTTCTTTCCTTGCTTTAAGAATCCCTGCTTTCTTGAATGTTTCAATGCTATTTGTGAATTGATAATATACACAGACTCTATTATCAACAAACAGAGCAAATTCCTCATGCCTTCCAACTTTTTGCTCATCTTTGATTAAGACATAATGAAAACTTTAATGAAAATATATGACATAATGAAAACTGCTTTCAGATGTTTTTACCCCAAGTGTCTTTAGATTTTGACCTCACAATTGCTGAATACTAAACACCTGTTTTTTTTTCATCGCTGGGCTCCATAGTATTAGAAAAGCAAAGAATTGAAATTTATGATAACTGGAATCCCATTTTATAAAATGCATCTTTTATGAAGAAGTAAGTTATGATGATCTGGGAATTCCTGTCTCCAAAGCAATATATGGGCTCTCACTGAAATAACCTAAAGCTCTCTTATGACTATCAATGAAGGCAGCCAGTGATCTCAGGTGGAATTTCTCTCAAGGTTCTTGTCACAGGCAAGAAGCACAAAGGCAGGATTGATTGCTTCAGCCTTCAAATCTCACATTAAGGGAAAGGATATGTCAGGCACCAAGCTCTTCAAATATGAAAAATACTTTTGGGGGGAGAACTGTTCATCTGCTCTTACTTCTAATGCAGGGGTGTGCCAACTTAGTCTGTTCATTCAGCACTTGAAAACCCACGCTGACTGTCACAAAAACTGCTGTGCTCACACTAAGAAACATGAGGTTGAAGTCTTATTTCTAAAGTCATCAGAGATCCCTAGGAAACAAGGGAGATCAATACAGTTTTGGGTGATTGATGCTTGCCCTGCACTTTTCAACTCCTCAAAAGCTTTTAAAACAATGCTCATGCAGCAAAATAAATGGACCGGATCCTTGCTTTCATCTCTATGGAATGAATCCTTTTATTTTTCATTTCACAAGTCCTTTGTTTACTTGTCAGCATGTTCCCTACTTAAATGACGATTAATCCTTAGCATGATCTAGTCTTTGTTGAATTTGTTCCTTGTTAACCTTTATTACTAATATGAATACTGTAAACAACTGAAATTCTACTACATGCCCTCCACACCCATGGACTAAGCCTTAGGTAAGAGTCAGTGAAACTTAGCATGAATAGAAAGAATATGGAAAATACATTATGGAAATTTTCTGTTAAGGGCCAGAATTATGGCAGTCACTAGATTTTTTTTTTAAAGAATAGCACATGCAGGTGCTGTCCCATGCCAAATGCAGGAGTGAGAGTTAAGGTGTGCAGCTACATGGCTGTTGCAAAATCCTAAGTTTTTTTCCCAATTGTGTCTGATTATCTTCAACTAAGTACTGCACTTTGTCAGGTTTTTGACACTTCAAAAAAAGAAGCAATTGTATGACCATCTAATCTTGGTTCTAAGAATGTTTATAGATATGAAGAATATAGAAGAAACTACTGGACTAAGAGAATGCAGTCATCAATGAACGATAAATTCACACATGGGATGCACACAAAATAAAGGAAATAAATGAGGAAAGAGACAAAGAGTGTTCCTGGTGAGTTGAGGTGACAAAAGGAATATATTCTACTTTAGTATTTAAGAAGCCTGTTCCTTCATTGAGCCTCTATTAAGAAACAATATTCTGTACGTAAAGTATTTATGAAAAATTAACTTCTGGCAATGTTAGACATACCACAATCCAGCCCCTTCTGAGTAATCCTCACTTTAAGACCAGGATTAGCCTCAAGCCTCAAGAACAGCCAACACAGCAGGAAAAAATACCATGTCTTTAGCATCTTCTCACCTTTGTCATGAATCTGTTAAGAACATGTATGATACAAATGCTTTCATAAATTATGCATACCATGAGTTGCAAAAAGTCTGTATCCGTGACTTTCCTCAATGGAATCTGGACAAGGATGGATAGGCAAGAGAGCCTTAGTTAATGATTTTATTGCATAAAGCCATAATTGTAGGACCAGGCACATATTTCTGATTCTTTGGATATCACTTTAGCAGGCACTAGCTGTTGGTGACACTGAATGGTTCTGCTCCCCTACTCTATCCTTTCCCCACACCCATGACTTGGCTCTTTGATTTTACCATCTGTCCTACCTCCTGCAGAGTGAACATGACAAAACATTCCAGTCAAGGAGGAGCAGGTCTGTCTTCCTCTATAACAACACCTTCTTTTTATACACATGGCCTCCCTAGGACATACCAGATTTGAGGGTCTCAAAGTTTTTCAGCTGAATCTGCTGGTCTAATAAAATAAGTTAGGTCAGACACTGCTACATGAGATTGATTAAATGTGGTTACATGAGAAGGGAAGGGAAAGGCAAATTCAAGGCATGTGTGAGAATTACATGGTGATCACAAAGGAGTAGAGAAGGGTGTCCTGGCATGAGAATGCAGTGGTGTGGTTGAGTGGAAAGCAGGCTCTGAACCACTGCATGTTGGGACATAACCACACAACACAGATTCACAAAAGCTGAGACAAATTGTTTCTTTCTGTGACACATTCCTAGTACAAAAGTAAGGTTTCTATTTCAAAATTCTTATATGCATCCTGATTTTCACTACCAATGACAGCCACTGCTCAATTTCCTAGAAGTAACAATACTGTTTCTCAAGACAACTTCAAGTCTTCCCAGTGCTGCATTAGAAAATTGTTTATTCCGGACCTATAATAACTTCATGCTGGGCTTACCACAGAGAGGAGAGGCATATCCTTTTCTAACACATCTGATTGTGCTCATGATACCTGTGTATGTGTAAAACCATGCTAATTAATCAGTAGCAACAGGTCTTGCTCGTTTCCCAGCAATTTGGAGACTATAAAGTCATTCCTGGATTTCTAACAAGTATCATATTGTCTTGGACAATCTATTCCATAATCTGCTAGAAAACACATAAAAGTTAAAACAAACACAAACCCTCCCTTCCACCAAAAAACCCCACACCCCACCACCCTTCGGTAGTCTTACTTCTGTACTGAAATTAGTGTTATCAGGTCAGACAAGTCGTTGCAAATCTATGTTCTACCCAGCACCTCATAAATAACTGGTCTTCGGTAGATTTCCCACTCTAAGACAGACAAAATACATTATCAATATTGCCCTGGAACTGGTTCTTCAAGGAATCCTTACAGAGTTATCCCCGGACACTATGCAAGAAAAAGTAGTCTGAGGGAAAAAACATTCTGAAAACATAATCCACATTGCGACAAATTTTGAAAATGCACCCTTTAATTTGTCCATCTCTAGTTCTTTCACCTTTTTGGTTTTCTCTCTTCTAAGCAACTCAAAAGAAATACTTTAAGGTAGCAATGTTGTATTATGCATAACAGCCTGTTGAAGTCATATACCTTAAACATTTTCCAAAAAGTGTCCAAACTTTTCCTGCAGACATGCCACTTTCAATCCTCATTAATAAGGGTCAGTTAAAAATTAACGTAAAACCAGAAAGATTTTTCTATCATTAAAGGACGGGGACATTCACTAGATAATTATCTAGCAGGATTTCTAGAAACATTGATGCAGATGAGACACCTCATTCCCATAGTATTTCATTCACACTGAAGAACAGAAAACAGCAGTCTTGGTCATTAGCGTGTTTTGGAGCTGATTAGTTCTTGTTTGGATCTTAAATGTATGTTGGGTAAGAAGCTAAAAGAAACTGAACTGCCATGGGAATAAAAGACGCTATCATTTCATACTGCTTCCTCACACCAACAAGCTTCCCTTTTGCACTCCAAAGTTGATACTCTTGGTTTCATCCCTGAGCCTTTCTCAGACACTAGGATCGATGGTACAAGGTCAGTCAGATGACTGAGGCAGTCAGAGCTAAGCAGAAGGAACTTGTCAGCTGCCTGATAGTCTAAATGAGAGCTGCCAATTGCACTGCTGAGGACAATATGTGTCAGACAAATTGCTCTGATTTTTATCTTCGGTAACTGAGCAGGCACAGACTGGTTTCTGTATGTAAATAATTCTCTCAATTCTTTTGTCTTCACAGAGATAGTGCATTCAAGTACTTGCAGTAGAGAAAAAGATGAAAAACTCCTTTGTTTCAGTTTGTGTACCTGTCTCACCCTAATGAAGTACTCTACTTACCAGACTGTAGATACCATGTCTGGTTTCTCCTTTGTGAACAATCTGCAAAAACTTGTAATAAAAATCACAACAAAGATTACAGCTGAAATCTGCCTAAGAACTCAGCAAGCTTCTGACGTAGAAAAAAAAAGTCACCATAGTTGGATTGTACAGGTTTAACACAGCCATAAACACATACTATCTTAAACTGACCATCCCCAGAACAGAGTACATCTGAAAAAGAATTTTTGTCATGGTCTTGCCTTGGTTCTGTGCAAGATTCTCCAGTCTACAACTCACAGACTAATTTCTTTCAAAAATTAAGAAACCTCACTAGTTAACAAACACAAGGCAAACAGTTCTCAAACAAGATAGCAAATACAGAGTCTACCCAACCTGAAGTCCAGAAGGAGCACTTTAGTTTCTCAAATATCTCTGCTGTTATCACAGAACTGGGACTGGATTTTTCAGTTCCTTCTTTGCTCCATTATTTCTAGTTACTCTGCAGTATACTCAAGAAGAGGTAGAGTTTCTGCAGCTCACTCAACAGTATCAAATCAAAAAGGACTTAATAGCCTCAGAATTTTAACCCTTCCCACACACTGATACTCGATATGGAAAATCACCTCTTGAGGGAAAAGGAATATAAAGTTTATATGGTCGATAGAAGACATATATTGTCAGGAATGCTTAAATAAAATAGCAAATGACAAAGACATGAGTTTGCTAAAAGCAGATGATCTCTCTCCACAACTATTAGAAATACCCATAGAATGAGAAAACTTCAGTAAGTTCCTGTTTACGGTTTCCTGCATTCTGTGTAGAAAGTAATGCTATCCACTTCTCAGCTCATGAGGCAGCCACCAATCTTGCTCAGTGAAATCTCCAAACAGAATCCAAAGGAGGAAACGGCAGCCCCTACCCCACAGGTTGTGAGTATGTCTGGGACACTCCCTGATTTTTCAGCAGCTTTGCCAAAGCTTTGTGTTACCACAACTTTTCCTAAGTGTGGCTTTACTTCTGATGCCCTTCATAAAGGCTTTCAAGGCCTTGGAGCAGGGCTGCCAGAGAACTATTAATCTATGCCAGGCTGCAAAATAAATAGCATAGCTGTAGTGCCTACACGGAATCTGTTAACAATGGATAGCAATGTTGGGAGGCAGTTGTCTGATGAGCTGATGGAAAAAAACATTGTCCCTGTTTTGATCCATTGAGTTAATGCTGCTGATCTCTGTAACTGCCCTACCCTAGTACTCGAGCCAGACTATGGGGATCATTTTTATCAACGTCCATTTAGGAAAACTAAAATGAGTGTCCTTGTTCTGGCTCTCCCCTGCACGCTGCCCTCAGAGCTAAGAACTGTGAGGAGCATGCTGGTTCCCAAGAGACAAGGAAAGAGTAAGAAATACTGAGACACTGAACAGGAATGCAGCAGGCATTATTTGTCTGCCCAGATTCAGAGCTGAGTCCATCATTTGCATAGGTCTGTTCTAAGCTTTCTTCTCTGCTTTTCTCCCCATTGTTTGTCTCACTCATCAGTCTCTTGTACAACCATTCCGTTCCTTTCAGGGAGCTGAAAGCAGCATGAGGCACTCTCACCCTGGGCAGACACTACCCTGGGTTCACACAAGTTGCAGTCCTGTCAGATTCCTAAGAGGCAGATGCAGTAATCTCCCTAAGAAAAAATTGAGCCTCTTTTTACTACCCAGAGAAACATGATTTTAGTCTGCTAATGAGAAGATACCAAACTCTGACCTTGGCGTATCCCTTCAAATACTTTTGCTCAGCACAAAACTCCCAGCAATTTGGTATTGTTAAAAATATGCAAATCCAAGAAAAACCACAGTGGTCTGAAGAAATCTGGCAAACTCCAGGAAAACTGCAGGAAGGTCTTTTGCTCCATACAATCATGATTTTATTCAGAAACAGAGAAGTTAAGAGGTACATGAGCAAACTCCAGATACTGTTTAAGAGTCATCTGTAGACAGCCAACCTGAGATGGCGTAATACAGAGTTCCACTCACTGTAGAGAGCACTAGCATAAAGGATTTTAAAATACTTCTAGGCGTATCTCCAGCAAGCTGCAAGGATTTAGGAGGCTCCTCCACTGGCAGACTTCAAATGGCACTTCAGACTTTGGCACTTCATCTCCTGATGATACTCTAGCCTTCCTACCCATCTCCTTCTCATTCTACACTTTATCTCATCTTTCAGTGTGACTCTTGTCATTCAAAATATGAGCATCAGAAGTTAATATATACACACATATATTTATTTATACATATTAAAAAATACATTATTTGTAGTGGCAAATACATGAAGAAAAATAACAGAAAAGGTCCACTGGCTCACAGCTTTATTACCACACTCATCTTTCAGGGAAAAAAAAAAAATTCCATGAGGTATGTGACTGAACCAAAGAGACCTTTACAGTTTATAGTTCTCCTCTGCCATGGGACTTGGTCAACAGGATTACAGCTTTAAATTTCAAATTCCTCAAGAGAACCCACTAGGGCTTTCAGTAGAATTTTACAGCTTCAGTGAAACAAGTTCTACTGCTTGTATTTCACACTGACCATGAGGGAAAGAAACATCCTCAATAAAGTACTCTGAGCAGAGAAACCACATTGTCTTCAACAATCATTCCAAGCTACTGACAAAGATCTTTCTTTTGTTACCATACTGTGTATTAAAAATAATTCACTATTTCTGATAAGAGCAAACTATGCTGGAAATCAAGTCTTCTGTACACAACCATTTTTTCAAGCCTTTAAGCACACAGGTTTCCTGTATTAATTTGACAAGTGCCCTTCCTAACCAGAGGTCAACTTTATACATGGCCACTGAAAGTCTCCTGCCTGCAGACTAAGACAAAATTAAAACGGTGGAGAAAACCTGTAACTCATCAAATAACAGCCCCTTTTTTATAGAATAATGCGTGAGGGAAAAAAATAACGGTGGTGTTGAGTCATTTGAAATTTTCCAGACTTGAAAGCTGAGGAAAATGGTTTAGCCTTTCATCCTAATTGTTTCCTAGGAGGTTTTCCTGCTGTGTGGAAAATGTGTCTAAACCTTTTATTGTGTGGAAAACATGTCTAAACCTTACATTATAGCATGACTCATGAAGTTCAAAGGAAAAATTCACAGAATGGTAGCAAAAATGCTCACTTGTAACTGGTGTAGCTGGTTACCTAATAATGACTACAGTCAGCTCCTGAGAAACTGAACCACTTCATGTCACACAATCACTTCAGTTTGTGCAAGGTACTGAAAAGGTGGTTCTGCTGTTAGCACCATGTCTGCAGCTGTGGGCATTCCTCATACTAGGGAAGCCTCCTCCTCCCTTCCAAAAGAGCACAGACTGAGATGCCACAGAGCCAGTGGGATAACAGGTGGCTGGGACAGGGATAACTCTGAGGAATGAAACAGAGTAGGACATCCATGGCCAAAGGAAAATGGTAATGATGTTGAGGCAGCAGCATGACTCACTTTGGTTTCAACTCTCTTCAAGGGAGAGCAAAGAATTTCTGAGAAGCAGTGCTCCTCATGTGCTCTCCTTTCTACCTCTTTGCCAATTCCACTGCATCCCCCTCTGCAGCAGCAGATTTTTCTGGATTTATCCTGGATGTGGCCCCATTTGATGATGACTGCATAAGCACTTCTTCAAAAAGAGAAGTGGCAAAGGGTGCAGCTTCTCAGGAAATCACATGGAGTGTTTGTAACTGAGGACTTGGTAAAATATACCAAGCTGATTGTGGTGAGCATCAGCTCTTCCATTGCTCAGCAAGTGGTGTTCCAGCTCAGCAGTCTCTTTCTTTCATCACCTTCAGTACAAGCCTCTCACCAAGGAAATTTATTGACATGTTGAAACCAGAGGATGGCTGCCCTTCAGTTTGAGATGTGTCTCTATACGAATTGGATAGTTTTGATGGCCATGTTAAGATGCATAAAGGAGATTCCACCTGCAGCCCAGAATAAAGAGTTTCTTGAAGTTTCAAGTCTCCTTTTTCTGATTGGGCCCCTAGGTGCTGAAAATAATCAGCAAGCCTGTTTCTACAGGGTTAAGCAATGTGAATAGGGACGTGTAAGTAAGTAAGCACTTGGTGAAAGCTGTGTAAGCTAAGTCTTGTGATTTCACTTAATATTTTAGTATTATATTCCTAGAAAGTACCTCAGTTTTCTTGCATTATTCTTTGTATGGAGAACTGTCATGCAAGCCAAATTTTATCAGGGGAAAGAAAACCGAGATGATCAGAGAATATGCATTGTCCCAAGTTACCTCTGAATTTACAACTTGAAAAAATTCAATGGAAATCATTACACAAAGTGAAAACCTAAAATTTTTTTTTGCTTTTTACATTGTTCCCCCAGTCGACATAATACTCCTGCCAAGTGTGCATTTCCAGGTACAAGACGTGGGGAAAGACTTTTTTCCAATTATTACGTGAAGAGGAACTAAAGCCAGTAAATTTCAGTTTGTACCACTTCATACTTTTGGCGAGATTATTTGCCCACAGTCCTTGTACCATTATCTGTGAGGTGACAACTCAGCAGTCTGGTCTAGAAAAATGTGGCTCCTTCACGAAACTAAACACTCTCGGGGACAGCACCCTCCTTCAGCCTTTCCCCTTGAGCATTTCCACCCGCGCCTACAGTTTAACACCCAGGCAAGCTCTCCCTGTCAGTTTTGGCTACAGAACATCGCCTGACCCCGTGCTACACTGAGGAAGAGGAAGGCAGCGGCCCAATCACCCTCGCCACGTGGGGTCATGCAGTCTGGGCGCAGGAATTACACCCGCCGGTAGCTCATCCACCGCAGGGGAAGCAGCTGAGCAGGAATGGCGCAGTTACGAGGCGCAGGAGCCGCAATACGATCACAGCCGCCACAATGGCGGCTCCCCCACCGCCTGTGGGGGGGGCTCGTGGGCTGCTCCTCCCGCGCACTACCGAGCGCCCAATCATCGATCGCGGCCGGGCGAGGCCGCCGCCGCCGCGCAGGTCACAACGCGGCACGCCGAGACAGCGATCGGGGGCGTGCCGCGAGCCCCGGAGGCGGGGCCGCGACAACCAAAACAACGGCCCGGCCCGGCAGCCCTTGCGTCTGCGCCCCGCCGCCACCTTCCCCTCCGCCGCTGCCCGGCGGGGCCCGCTCGGGGCGCGCGGTGGGGGCGGAGACACCCCCCCCGCCCCGTCCCGCCGCCGCCGCCATGAAGCTCCGCGTTCGGCTGCAGAAGCGAACGGCAGCCTTGGAGGTGCAGGGGGCGGAGCCAACGCTGGGGGAGCTGCGCGCGCAGCTGCGCCTGGCCCTGCTGCCCGCCTGGGGGTACAGGTAGAAAGCGGAGCGAACCATCGTGAGGGGGTGCCGGGGGGGGGAGGTGATGCCGGCCGTGCGCGGCCCGGGCCGGCAGGGCCGTACCACGCAGTGCGGGGGGAGGGATCTGCCCCCCGCCCCGGGGCCGCGGTGCTGCCCCCTGCGGGGCGGGGGCGGCGCTGCTGCTGCGGCGGCGCCGCCCGGGCCCGGTATCGCGTCACGGGGATTAACATCTCCCGGCCTGGCGGCTCTACCGGCCCACGGGACCGGCTGCCTAGGCTGGGGACCGAGGCGGCTTCCCGGCTGCTCACTGCGGAACGGGAAAGCAAAACTTCGGGCGTGCTCCGCTGTGGAATGCTTGGTCAGAGCTGACTGGGATCTCTGCGCGGTGCTGATGATACAAAATGCCGTGGGATCTCAGTTTTACGCTTCTCTCAGGCTTCCTGGTGAATCTCGGTTTAAGTTTCATAAACGCTTTATCGGTGAAGAGCTCACGGCATCCTCCGTAGGAGAGTATAGCTTGCAGAATCGGTTTAAGAATCGCCGACAAAAGGGGAGCGTTTTCTGATGGTGGCTGAAGGATTTGTATCACAACCCTTTAATTAGGACCGACGTGTTGGTGTTTCACTGGTGATTCACACAGCAGTGTGGGCAGGAGGAATCTGAAGTTACTGCTTGTCTTTCTGCTGTGGATGTATTTTATAGCTGATACTGGGTAGCTGCTTCCCTGCTAACCAGTTTCATTTCTGGGGTATTTTTTTGGCCTGAAGCATCTTACCTTATTACCCTCATTTGCAGCTAGCATTCAATAGGACAGCTGCTGATCGGTAAAATTAATATTTAGCTTGATGGGAAAGCAACTTGGCTGAGCCTTCAACACTATTTATTTTTAAATCATCTGAGGCAGTAGTTTATTTAGAGCTTGTTTTCCTAGCAGTGATATCTTCTATTTTGAAGGGCACTTATTTGTTTTCCTTTGTAACTGTTTTATGAGCAATTTCTGTAAATGAAGTTTTATTTACCAAGCAGCTACAGCAACTTAAAATGTACTTGGTGAGAAACATGGGGAAATAATTTCTTACAATCTTTATTCCCCTCACTATTTCTTTAACATATAGGTAATTAGTAATGGATTAAGCCCCATAGCGCAATACTATTGTAATATACAGTATACATTTCTAACTGTAGAATTATAGAACCATTAAGGTTGGAAAGGACCTCCAAAATCATCAAGTCCATCTTTGACCAATCACTACCAGGTTAACTAAACCAAAGCACCAATTGCCATGTCCAGTGTGTGGCTATCTAGGTGCAGCCAACCATGTTTCCTTATGGTTTTTTTTTTTTAAATTATTTTGCAGTTCTGATACCACATTTGCAATAACCTTGAACAGAAAAGATGCTCTCACAGACGATCAGAAGACCTTAGCTTCATATGGGATTGTTTCTGGTGATTTGATTTGCTTACTACTAGAAGAGCCAGATGGACAACCCAGCCTACCTCCTCCTCCACCTCCTTCTACTCCTCCTCCACTTCAGAATGGTCATGAGCCGTCCACCTTGACCCCCAACAAAAGTCAGGCCAACAGTCCAAAAGGAGAAGGGCAGAATGAGCAGCCTAGCAATGAGAAGGCTCAGGTGGAAGTTCAAGAGAGTGATGAGAGGGTAAGTACACAAGAATTTTCCTGTACAGCACAAGGCAAAAAAGAAGGTATCCTGTTGTGTCAGTTGCTGTACTACGTAGGAGAGAATCTCTTCAGAATATTTGGCTCCTTTTACTTGTCTGATATATATTCAGTTATTTGAATGGAAATTCATTTCTATTCATTGTATGTTGCTGTGGCCCAGAAGCCAATTCAGAGACCCCAAAGTGTTTCAGGTTTACAGGAGTAAACATTTTTGCTGGAACATACACTTAAGGAAGTAAGGATTACATTTCTTACCTGCCTCATGCTATCTTCTTGAGGAAACTGATTCTAGGTATGAGCGGATGCAACAGGCACTGTCAAAGAAAGGCTCTTTTTTTTTTACCCCCTTTCCTGACCCCTCCCTTAGGTAAAACTGCTTACAGGTTTCATTCTACACTTTTAAAATAAAGTGTCTGAGTGTAGTTTTGTCAGTTACTAATAACAGGGTATGATTTTGGTAGAATAAAGGAAGCTACAATGAAGCCACTGTCCTTCTCAAGTGGCAGCAGGTGCACTCCATTGTTTGATTTCCGCTTTCCCCTCCCCCCCACTGTTAGGCCTGTTGTGTTTATTGGCAGCCCAAGTTACCATTTTGGTTACTTGCCATGCATATTGGCTAAGTTCAAATAAATGGCAATATTACAGTGATTAAATTATTCCTGTGAATGTGGCAGAAATTCCGATGAAGGTTTAGTATATTATGATCACTTTGTCTTTAGTTAGTATATGCAATAAAATAACAGGCTCCTTCATGAAGGCTTTGCATTATAAAGATTAAAAAATACAGAGGCTGCATGTATAATCCTAGTCTCCATCTGCAGTGCTAGAAAATGGAGGTATGGTGAATCTGTACAACTTCTATGGGAAATCAGACTGAAATAAGCAGATGTATAATGTTGATGTATATAGAGGTGTAATTTTCTGACCAAATGTATGTTTTGTTTTCCCCTGAAGGCAGGATCCAGCCTAGAATTTCCTTCTGAATTAGTCCCAGAAGATGCTGACCTGGAAGAAGGTACAGGTTCCTATCCCTCTGAACCCATGCTGTGCAGTGAAGCTGCTGATGGTGAAATACCCCATTCCTTAGAGATGCTCTACCTTTCTGCTGAGTGTACCAGTGCCACTGATGCCTTGATCGTTCTGGTTCATCTTCTCATGATGGAAACAGGCTATGTACCTCAGGTAGGTAGGTGCACCACCAAACAGCAATTTCTGGGTTAGTGTGGGGAAGCTGTGGAATGTACAAGATGCATCTGAGGATGTGCTTCTGCCTTTGTATATATCACTTGGCTGCAGGGGCTGCTGAAGGATCAGCTTCTCTAATTTCCCTGACCAGAAAGTCTTCAGGCTAAAGATAGAGCAGCTTTTAGGTGTGGAAGAAAGGCCTGTACTTGTGTTTCTTTTGGTCCTCAGCCTCACTGGGACCCAGCTGAACCTCCTGCTCCTGCCTTACACTCTTGAGCGTGTACAGATGTGCTTAGATTGTAGTACTTCCCCAAAGTACTGCTGTAAGAGTCAGCGTTGTCTCAATGATATCCTGTCAAGTGGTGCTTAACGAAGCCTAGGTCTGCCGGAACACTGCCTCTAATTCCATATTCAGCTAAGTGTCAGGTTTGGCTTTGGCTCTGCTAATCTAGAGGTATCATACTCAAGCACCTATAGCAGTATGTCTGTACAATGTATGGATTAATTTTTTCCCTTTGCATTTGCATTTTATGTTTACTAATATGTGTCTGAATGTGCAGAAAAAGACTTGGTCTCGGGCAGGTGTTTAGAGTCTCATATTTTTTCTTGCAGTGAGGCTGACTAAGCACATGTGGGTGTCTGGTTGACCAATACCAATTTAATAAATGTGCTAAGTTCATTGCATCCTCATAATTTGAAATACTGTGCAAAGAATACATTTGCCTCTGGGAATGAAGTTTATGTCAGTGGGCTGGCTTAGAGGTAGGAAAGATGGTTGACCTGCAGATTGAAGAGAAAAGAAAGAATCTACTTTTACTCCTGGTTACATTGTATCTGTATCAATACCTCTGAAACTCTGTCTGAGCCTCTTCAGGCTGAAATTGAAAGCCAACCTGTTAGTTGACTCAGGTTTTCTAGTTAACTTCAAACTATGATTCTAAAGCCCGGGCAAATACTGTAAGTTTATAGAAAAGGTGCAATAATGTCTTTTTTTTTTGTGCAGCAAATTAATGCTGTGGAATTGTCAGAATGCTGGAATGGATGAATGTGTCTCAAAGAAGGTGTGAGTGCTCACTGAACGTCCTTTCCTATCAGGACAAACTTTACTTAGATTTGTTGTTAGTTTTGGGGAAAATAGTGTAGAATCACACATATTTATAATCACTGTGTCATAATGTGCATTAGGACTGACCTAAGAGTTTAATTGCAAGCATCATTCTGCCATTTCCTAGCTTCTAATCCTTTTCTTATTCCTCAGCATTGGCACATTTCAACAGTATGACAGTGTTTGTTACCCCTTTGCATTTGTAGGGGATAGAAGCCAAGGCAGTCTCTATGCCAGAGAAGTGGAGAGGGAATGGTGTTTATAAGCTACAGTACACACATCCCCTTTGTGGAGAAGGTTCTGCTGGTTTGACTTGCGTGCCTCTGGGAGATCTTATTGCTATTAATGGTAAGTCAGTAATTTCTTTATCCTGGATGCACATTCCTAAGTATCACCATTGTTTAGGAAGAGAAAACTAAAGTGTGCTTTTGTGTGCTCTGCTTTGAACTACACCTTTATTACTTGGGTTGCTGAGGTGCAGGAGATGCCACTTCCTGATGCTGAATACATTTGGCATTTCTAGTCTCTGTGTTAACTATTTCTTTTCCTGTTGTTGTAACAGATTAATCCTTAGGAGATTCAGCTGTCCTTTTCATTGCAATATTGTCGAAATATGTTTGTTGTCTAATTTCACAGGGACTTTGGTACACATTGCCAGACATGAAGGAAGTAGATTTGCATCAGCTACAATGTTTTGGCTTCTTTTATGTTATTTGCAAGCCTTTTAACTTCCAGACTATGTATTACTTCAGTAAAGAGGTGGTTTTTGTTGTCACATTGGGTTTTAAATTTTGAAATGTCTTTCTTTCTTATATTTGTAGCAACATTAAAAATCAACGAAGAGATTAAAAGTGTTAAGAGAATCCAGCTATTGCCATCATCCTTTGTTTGCTTTCAGGACCCAGGTATGTCTGAGCTATGATACTCGTAGTAGTAAACTGAAAAGTAAAGAGGTGACACAGTGGGTAAGAATATGCTTTAGTAGAGCACCAGATAGGTACAGAATAGCAAAAAAAGAATAAAAATGTGGTTACCATTTAGGTTAGTCATAACTTTGTGGTAAAAGGAATTCAGAGTGTAGCCATTTACTCATCCTTTGTTGTTAGTGCAAATTGTATTTCTTGGATTAATAATGTAAGGAAAGAACCTTGCAAAGCTCAGTTTATCCTTTTGCCCAAGCATGTGTGTGAATCTCTGGGACAGCAATTCTGGGTGATATTCCCTTTCTGCCTGGCCACTCAGGACTTCAGAAGTTGATGGTACCTACACTCTTGTTGTGGCACTGCACTTGTTAAATTGTTTTTGTCAGGAAACATGTACTGACCACATATGTTTCTCCAGAGTGGCAGAATTAGAGGGACAACTAAAGTGAGGGAAGAGAGAAGGGCAGATTGATGTAGATCCTTGTGGGCACAGACCTGACCACCCTTATGTTCTCTGAAGGATATGAGCTGCTTTATTGGCAGTCCAGGCTGACTCGGTTTCCTATGTTCTGTGTAGACACTGATGTCCAAGTCTAAATGGAAGGCTGTAGAAGAACTGAGTGCTGAAATATGTCCAATATACCAGTAAAGTCTTCCAGCTCCTCTTTTTTCAGAGAACAGAGAGGAAAAATACTTCTGTCAGAGAAATGAAGCTTGCAGGCTTTTAGAACATAAGTTTATGTTGGGCAGGATCTTTGAAATCTGACAAAGGAAGCTCTGACAGCTTCAGAGTAATTTTCTTTCCAGAGAACTCAAGTCTTTCCCTTAATTGTGCTTTTTAAGGCCAAAGGGAAGGCTTAGCCTGGCCATGGAACTGGTCTCTAGTTTGTCAATAAGTAACTTGTTGCAGGATAGTTACACTCTAGCAGCAGAGCTGCTCCCATCAAGATCACAAGCAGATTGAAGTTGTGCTAATAAGAAAACTGGAATTCTTATATAATTTTTGCATTATAATCTCTTGAAATTAAACTTTTTCTCTCTCTCCTTCAATAGAGAAGGTCGCAGGTGTTTACAAAGATCTTCAGAAATTATCCCGTCTCTTTAAAGACCAGCTGGTTTACTCTCTCCTGGCTGCTGCCCGACAAGGTGGGAGAAAATATTTACAGTTAGAAATGGTGCTTAATTTTTGAGGATGGAAGGAAGGGGGTCTATCTAAAGCCTTGAAGGAAAAGTGTTAGAAACAGCTGTTCAGTGATAGGTGTATAAAGAGTAAGCATAAAGTAATATATACATGCTAAAGAAATTTAGCATTAAAATATTGTCTTTGTAACTCAAAAATATTAATCTTTGTAACTCAGAAAATGTTAATGTAATTCTGTTTAATTTTGATTGCTCTAGTCTCACTTCAGAGATGGAAATAGAGTAGCTGTTTTCCATGCATAATGATGAGGAAATCCTACTGCAGTAATTTTGTAGCAGTAGTTCTGGAGTTTTGATCTCTTTCTTTGTCAAAACAGAAAAATTTATTTAGCATCATATTTGGAAGTCTGACCTCAGGAGTGGTCTTGTTAGGAGCTGATCATTGAGGGCTTGGAAAGGATGGTGGGAAGTAACCCAAGCTGGTGTTTGAAAAGCAGCTGGAAGCCAGGCTTTCTCTGCATAGTTACTGCCATAAAAGGTCTCAGCTTTGTATTCTGAAGACTATTCAGTGGAATTCCCTCTAGGCTTCAGTGCATGAAGTTTTTATGTGAGTCATGTGCCCTATATTTCTGTTTTTTGAGGGCTCATGAAGTTGAGCAGCTCTTTTTTTTTCTTTACTTATTCCTTAGCTCTGTAACCTATAAGCACGCTTTGGTGTGTGGAATGTTTCTTAGGCATAGTGCTCAGTATAAAGTGTCATTTGCCCTATTTTGTGCACCTCATAAGCGTAGTTAGAGTTGTAAGAGATCTGTTTTGCAACATCACAGTAATTGCTCAGAAAAGTGATGTAACTCAGGCATCAAAGGGAGAGGATGTAAGGGAAAGATTATAATGCTCTTTCTTTCTTTTAGGGTCTTTAGAGATAGAAGCACTACCTGAGTGGTGTTGAGTTTATTTTTCTGAACTTTCTTTCTTCTTTCTCTAGCTTTGAACTTACCAGATGTGTTTGGGTTAGTGGTCCTTCCTCTTGAGCTCAAGCTTCGGATTTTCAGACTTCTGGATGTTCGTTCTCTCATCTCTCTCTCTGCTGTTTGCCGTGATCTCTACACAGCTTCCAATGACCAGCTTCTCTGGAGGTTTATGTATCTGCGGGATTTCCGAGGTAACGTCACGCACATCCTTTTCTGGTTACATTCTCATGTTAACAGAGGGATTAGGTCTGATGGATGTTGATAGGAGGCTCCTCAGGCAACCAGTAATGATGTTTAAACACTGTGAGTAAATGCAGTTGTTTGTGATACTAATCAGTACAGCTGGTCAGGTGTGATTCAGGGGGATGCACAGTTTTCTGCCAAGGAAAATTATTAGCAATCTGAGCCGCTACTGCTGCTCCACGTGGTTCTTCCCATTATGTGGTGTAGGCTTTCCTTGTTTTCATCTGTTTCCTTTGCTACCTTGGTATATTGGCTATGCAGATTTTAGGAAGTGGAGGGAAGATACATTCCTGCTTCAATTTCTCACAAAAGAGTGAAGTAACTAAGGTAATCAAGGGAAGTGCTGTCAGAAGGCAAAGGCAGGGACAATGTTTCTGGGATTTCTCTGTTTAATAACATTTGGAGATGATGCTTTTCATTGAATGGGTGTGCAAGTAGATTACCTATCGAATGGACCTGGAGCTTTATATTTTTTAAGGTGCATTATCTTTATGAAAAGACATATTGACCAAAAGTGGTTTTTGTATTTTGGTTATTCTTTGACTTCTGACCAACTGCTGGTATCTGTGGCACAAGATCTGTTGCTTTTTGTAATTTTTTGCTTCTCTTTGTAGATCCTGTTGCAAGACCTCGTGACACAGACTGGAAAGAAGTAGGTGTCTTTTTAATATAATTTCTCTGAGATCAATCTTAGTTTGAGAATTAAGTATAGACTTGGGGAGGCAGTAACTTTGAGTTAAAGTTTAGCTTAAAAGTGTCGTTTTCTGTGTATGCATGTTGGTTAGACTAGGGGAAAGGAGCATCAACAAGTTATGTGGTGCATGCTCAAATTGTGTGTTAAGAGATCTTCCAAAGATGCTGTGCCTGGTCTTTGGAGAGCAGGGGAATTGCTGCTCTGGGTTTTCAGACTGGTGAAGAGCACTTTTTTTGAAAAGTGCTGTAAAACTGAATGCAGTTGCTGAAGCTGGAACACTTAGCTTTAAAATGCCTTTTTATTTTTCTGTCTGCAGCTATACAAGAAAAAGTTGAAACAGAAGAAGGAGGCCCTGAGATGGAGGCACATGATGCTTCTGCCCCCTATACCTCATCCAATCCCCTTTCATCCCAACCCATTCTATCCTAATCCCTTTCCACCCAACCCATTCCCATCAAATCCAATCTATCCCCCAATGATCATTGGGGGAGAATACGATGAGAGACCAACACTTCCATATGTTGGAGACCCAATTAACTCACTCATTCCTGGCCAGGGAGAAGCACCAGGTCAGTTTCCTCCATTCAGACCACATTTTGACCCAATTGGCTCCCTGCCTGGAGCAAACCCTATGCTTCCAGGACGAGTTGGTCCCAGTGACAGGTTTTCCCCTCGACCCAGCCGGGGCCGCCCCATGGACATTCGCCGTGCATTCATTTGATCGCTGCTTTTTCCTGCAGGGAGTTTTGTAGTCGCTGAGCTTGCTTTCTAACTGCAGGAGATTGCAAATCCCAGGCACTAACATCTGCCTTCAGATTGTGTCAAGAACACATGTGCATGGTAATGTCCCAGCCACGGAGGCTGGGTTTGTTTTGTGCTCTGGTAGTGCTGTACCACCTGGCACTTGAGGTCTGTTCCTCACAGAGCTATGACTTAGAGCAGTTTGTTCTGCTTCCCCCCGCCCCTCCTTGCCCTTAATCGTCTGTGAAGTGCTACTTAGAGACCAGAATACCGGCCAAATCCTTACTGCATCAGATAAAGAGCACTTTAAATATGAACCCTCTACTTGTCTGTCTTATTTGAAGAGTTTTACTAAATTGCCAGGATGAAAGGTTTTGTTTAAAATCTACCCAGCTCATTAATAGTCTTTATTAACAAAAAAGTTACCGTGTACCACATGGAACAGGATACTGCCACTGTTATGGTAGATGTGTGTTCATGGAAAATTTTAAAGGTGTTGTTTCCTTTTTCCTTTATTAGGTAAAAAGTGTTTTTGTATTGTTACTTAATGCACAAAGAATACAGCAAAGGGATTTTCTTTACAATGGAAATATTAGAACACAATTCATTTTACAAACAATTGAGTAGTCATGCTATGCTGCAACTCAGAAGTCTAAGCAGAAGCAGAGCAATTTTACAAAGCAGCAAAACTTTTGAGTTTCTCTTTGACTTTACAAATAAGGATCTGTAGTACATGACTGCATTTACTCAGAACTAAAAGTGATGTGAAAATGCATCTTTTCTCCCTCTCTGACTTACTTAAAGAACTAAATATGCTGACCTGGTTGCAGTGGAAATAGGATCACAACAACATGAGAAGCAGAACGAATTCAGTAAATTCCATTTAATTCTATTACTTAAGTATCAGATTATATCTTGCCAAAAGGAAATGGGTCATAGTGTGCTATGAGCACCTTTCAAGTATTGTCTTATTAACTAATGAGCAGCTAACAAGACCACTGTTAAAGTCTCCTGATGAGACCTGCAGGCTGATGCTGGAGCTCAATTAAAGGAAGACTGGAATGACTAAACTTTGCTAGAACTTTTAATTTCTTATGTATTTTTTAAGATGATTGATCTCATTGTTTCTATAAATGTAAATGGTACTGATGACTGTTGTGACAACTGATAGTATTTTCTAATACTTTTTTGAAATTCCACCTGGAAATGGAATGACATTTCCTGTTAAATACAAGCTATTTAATCAGTAATACTTATGTGCTTTTTCAGGTGATACTTCAGTTGTTCATCTTGTTTTGTATAAAATCAGCTGACTTCAGTAAGGTCAGGAAGTTTTGCCAGTGGAAGTAAAATATAATACTTTATTTTGCTGTCAAAAGTTGTATTGCTTCTTTCTTCCCTTTTCTACTTCACAGCAATAGGTTTTCTTCACTACCAAGATTAGCTTTAACTTTTAACATTGCCTTCAGTGGTTGAATTGCTTTGTTCCAGAAGAATTGTCACAAGTGAAATGTATACTCAGATCTCTGTAGTGGTTTACAGCAATTCTTTATATTCTTTATATTCCACTGATTATAAAAAAGAAAAGGGAAATCTACACTGCACTTGTCATGCATAATTTTGTCCTTGTGATGAGTGCTTCAGCAATGCATAAATAATGCTCAGATAAGGTTACAGAGCTTTAATTGATAAAATAAATGACTTTTCCTTTTTTCCCAAGATATTTCTGGGAACAGTGATCCCATAATGTATGTGAGAAGTTAATTCTGTGATGGCAGTGGTACTCACATTGCCAATGCCTTGATGACAGTCACTTGGTTTGCCCTGCTGGCAAGCGTGTGCTGCTCTGCGGTTGGACCCTTTGCTGTGAAGACAACCTCGAAGTAAAACTTCTGCCAGGCTGATGCCAGAGGTTCAGTGGATTATCCTGGATTGTGTTATTTGAATGTTTGTTTTTGAATTAATGAACTCGGCTCTTTTACACATCCACCACTAAGTGACCTAAAGATATTCCTTCCCTTTTTTTGTTGTCCTTCACATTGTAGTAAAGGTATCGTGAGCCAGAGATTAAGGAACCTGACTTAGCTGGAACTGTAAAGTTCTTTAAAGAGGAGTTCCTGTTATTCATAAAACAGGGTATAAAGTGAGTATCTCAGGACCAACAGTATAAAATTAGAAGACAAAACAGAGGAAATACTTGGAAGCTAGCTGTTTGCTTTCTTTATTTGCCAGCTCCTAAGTCAAGTGTGTGTGTTATTGCTGTTGCAGACTGCAAGAGAGAAATCACAAAAGATGAAATGCCTGAAGATGAGCATTCCTAACCTGTACTGTTCATCAGTATCCAGCACTGTAAAGGTTGCTACTAAAAGTCACTTGGAAATGAGGAACTATTATCCTTGGCTTTTCTGTGTATTATCTTATTCATGAAACTTTAAGCTAACCAGATGAGGCAACTGAGCTATACACAAGGTGGGAGGTCTTACATACCTGCTTGTGACTAGTGGAAGATGGTAAAATACCACTGCATTTACATGTAGGACTGCTGTTCTTCTGGACCTTAGCTTGCCTGGGAATGTATGTTTCATACCTCCTGAAATACCACACCTAGCTATGACAAGAAAGTTAAGGTGTTCCTCAGTTTGCAGCTAAACAGCAAAATGTAAACTAATTTTCCACATGGTGGATATGGTTGGGTGTCATAGCTGTGTCCCAGCTACTTAATGGGGTGGATCCAAATGCACAAACCTACTCATGTTTCCTGGCTTCCATGTGAAGAAAATTAAAGCAAATAGGACAAAAGAAGCTCTGACCAGGTGCTTAGTTTTCACATCTGTGTGAGAAAGATCCCAAGGTGTGCTGTGGGACATGTGTGCCCTTTGATTTAAATGCAGCTTCTCTCTACCAGTTTTTCTGTTGTTTTCTTACTGCCCCTGCTGTTATATTTAGGTACCTAAATGCCTCTTTGGTATAACTTAGTTTCCCATTCATCTAAAAGGAGAATACCCCTTGTATTTCCTCTTCTCATTTTTTTAGAGTATAGGGATTTTGGAGTAGAAAGCCACCATCAAAGCTAGTAACTTGAATATGGGCTGATGCATTTGTGAATCTCCTGCTAGCCACAACATCTCGTATGTGAGCATCATAGCTGTAGACCTGAAGTGTACTGTTGGGACAGTTTCAGGACACAACATAGATTTTCATCATTCTAACTTTGGAAATCAATTCCATGTTTTAAAGCACTGCTGTGAATAGGCCTGCTCAGGGGTAGGTCATACAAGGTCCAGATGACTTCATGGGGTTTAGATGTTCATTACAGGTGCTATGCAGGAAGGATTTCCTTGTTTGGCTTTATTCCCACCAGTGAATCATAAGATCCAAGATGGCAAATGCAGCTGTTGCTTTGAGGATCTCTTTGTTTAAGTGGCAGCAAAGATCTGGGCCATTGGCTCAAATGTTTTTTTAACTTACTGACTTCCCTGGGCATTCCTAAGTATCATCACGGTGAAGTTGCCAAGGGAAGCACAAAGCCAAATCTGGCCTCAAAGCTGTATGTTGAGGTGGGATGAGGACTGGAACCTGCATTAGGTGTGTTACAAACAGACCTCCCAGGGTGCAAGGGGTAGGCTCTCAGCTGGTGTAAATAGCTATAAATATGTGGATTTGCCCAGGGTGAATTTTTTTTCAATCTTGGACATAGTTTGTGTGGGTTTTGTTGTGTCCCAGTTCTAGTGTATGTACACAGACACAGCTTCGTTCAGTGCTACAGGCTTAGAGGAAAAGAATGCCAGCAACATCCATCTCTGTCTTCTCTGGAAGGATAATTCTTGGGAGTGGTCAGGGGGAACTAATATTGATTGTTACCTGCTTGGGACAATCCCATACGTGCCCTGTGTGTGGCGTCTCTGGATAGACCCAGGTCATCTTATTTGTGAAGAATAATTTTCCAGTTCTGTTGCAGGTTTGTCACCTTGCATTCATTTTGCATTCACCCCAGCAAAGGCAGTGGGAATTCAAGGCAGGAGACAGGATTTCACTCCATCTCTGTCCATTCAGTATTATGGAACACTCAGCACACAACTGTGTGCACTTCATCAGCTCTGCTATTAATTAAGCATGTTCTTGAGGGACATACACAACCAGATGTGACCAAGTCACCAAAGTCCTTGGAGTTTAGCAGGGTTTTGTCTGGAATTCGTATGAACTGTGAATGTGAACTCTGGTGTTTTCAGGGGCAGGGGAAGAAGTTGTTTTTTGTGTGAAAGACCCACTTCTTAGGTTATTTTTGAACTAAGGCTACCGGGTTAGAACATGATGTTTTTTCTCTCAGTACTTGGAAATCACATGCAGGGAGCATAAATGCAAGGCATGAAACAGAGATGTTTTACCTGCTATGAGCAGAGTGACGTGGAACAAACTAGCAGTCCATCTGGCTGACCTGCTTGTGTGATCTTTGGTTCTTACTGGTGCCTGGTACCATATTTATCTTGAATGTAGTTTTTCTCTGAAAAATGACTTTTTATGAAGTTGGTACCATGAAATTCCACAGTTCACTGGATTTCCATGCTCAGGCATGCTCACTTTGTTGGTCAATGGATACTTACTCTTGACTCTGCCTTTACACGTGTTTCTGAAAGAAGCCTTATTTTTTTTAGCTTAATCTTAACAATAATTAAATAATTGGAAGTTAACAATTGTATTGACTATATGCAAATCAAAATAAAACCCAGTTTGCACTGTCATAACTGTGTTGACTCCACAGGGGTTAACAAGAGTAAAATTTGTTTTACAACTCAGTCATTTGAACAGATGTGATTCTAATTATGCACAAAACCCAGTGAAATAGTGACGCTTTTATACAGTCACTTCTCAGATGGTTATTTGAATATTTTCTTTGTATTAAAACAAACACCTTTACCCAGGTGTTAGTTGTAAATTGCTGGGTTCACTGAGTATATTCCAGGATGACATGAGGTATGATGTAATGTAGAGTGAGGGCTGACAAAAGCACAGATCCAGCTGCAGGGACTGTTAATCAGAAAACAGGCTAGCAAATGATTTCCTCAGGTTGCGGATGGTCTCAGCTTTTGCTTCATCTTCAGTGGCATTTCCTCGCTGAGATGACTCAGATATGCTGAAGCTGTTTGTCAGGGACTGCGATTTGCTGAAAGGGAAAACAGTTCAGACTTAGCAGGAGAAGATGGGAATTCAAAGCTGGTTACTCATGCTTTGTATTTCATCATACAAATTCAAGGACATAAGGAAAGGTTGGCATGGAAAATGTCCTTGTGCTGTGACATCCAGGAAGGGGGTAGGTGGGAGAGAATGGGGCATGGGCGAGTGGCTTAGTCTAAACTGGTGTTACTGAAAACATCTGACTAGAAGTATGCGGTTGCCATTTAGTGAGGCTGTTGTGGGAAACCCTTAAGCAATTTTTCTACCAATACAGAAGACGGCCTCACAACATCTTATGTGTTCTTCATGTCAGCTCAGGGTGCCTTTTGGACAGCCTTATTCTAATACCTACAGATCTAGCAGTTTGTCAGAGCACTTACTTCAGGTGTGGGTGGGGGGTGGTTTGCTGCTTGGACATTTCCGTGGGGCTCGGCTGGCTGGGAGCCCGGCCTTGGGCAGGAGGCCTAGGCTGCTGTGGAGGGAATGCGCCTGCCTTGGAGGCCTGGACTGGAGAGGACCCAGTTGCTGATCGGACTTGCTGCGGAGATCCAGGTGACCTCTGCTGCTGAGGGGAAGTGGACTGGGGACTCTGGGGCTGCTGGCCTTGAGGAGACAGCCGCTGCTGTGGGGGTGCGTTTGTTCGTGGAGGCTGAGATGCTTGTGGCTGGCGCGGTCCGCCTGAAAGGGACATGTAGACACAAATGTGAGGAAGTGCACGTGGTGGGCAACAAGCACAGAACATCTCTACAGAAGGACAGGTTTTGCTAAGAGGAGAGACAGTAACTTCATGGAGAATAAGGCAAACCCTCTTTTACAGGCCTAAAGTTGGTGTCATGCCCTCCTCTCTAGAGGTGTCCATTTCTCTCTCTTCTTGAGCACTAAAGAAGTCCCTCCACTCTCCCCAAAGGGAGTCCCTTCAACCTGCCTTACCCTTCACGTATCTGGTAGTTCTTATCCTTGTGAGCACTTCCTGCTCGGGGAAGGAAGAGTCACTGGAGAGCCAACTCTGTGGCAAAGGTAAGCTGACTCTGCTGGTTTGGGTCAGCAGTCCCTTCACAGGCCCAGCAGTTTGATGTGAGACACTCTGTCCTGTCACTATCCATACCTCTTTTCCAGAACTATCACCAGGTGGCTTCAGTTGCTTTGGTAGCCGACCCTCAGAACTGAAGAGGAGGTGGAAGATGATTGGACGTGACATGAGAAATTGCTGGACATGACAGATAACACTGTGAGAACCTGACAAAAGTTGCAGATAATGTTGTGAGGGCTGGCTGGATTTCACAGGTGGTCAGGGGAGTTATGTAAGAAAGAGCTTTACAGAGAATTGAAGGGAAGTACCGGAGACAGATGGGGTGTAGTACCCTGCAAGGTCAACAGCTCATCTCAATAGTATGGAATGCCAAGATTACACAGATGTGTTTGGTATCAGAAATGCTAATTTTGGATGCAGCAAAACAGTGACCAATGAGAAAAAGATAATTAGAGAAGGGTGTTAATTTGGTGGAAGGTTGAAATGGAGAAAGGATGGGAAGGACGCAAAAATGAGGGTCTAATCAGTTATGTGAATTGAGTGTTTGGTGTGATCTGGCTACCCACAGGGTAACCCTATGCTTCATCACATCAGTGTACATCAGGACAGTAAGCCAAACCAAGCCACATAAGTCAAATCTGCTTCTGCTGTCAGGGGGAGCTAGGTGTATGCTCTTGCTGAGATGGGAACTCCTGGACAGATGGATCAAGGATCCTGGCATTGCAACACTGATGTCTGTTCCAAGCCTGACAACACTAGTATCTTCCCATCACTACTTAACACTTGTAGCCACCACAGGTTTGTGCAAGCACAATATACTCTGTGTCCAGAGTCCTGCTCCAGTGCCAGTTCAAGTGGCCTTGTTTGGCTGGGCCAAGTCCTAACAGGGGTATCAGCTGGATGTATATCAAACTATCATCCCACTTTCTGAGCTGCTGTAGAATATGACAGTATCTGCTTTAATAGTACACTGAATTTGCCTGCTTGTCAGTGAATTAGAAAATGAGTGAAACCTTTATCCTGATTTCTTTTATTTAGAAGGAAAACTGGTAAGACTCAGAGTTATCGCTGTCATGGGAATCAGAGAACTGTACCTTGTGGAGGAGGCCGTGGTTGTGACAGTTGTCCAAGCAGAGGTCCAGTCTGAGATTTCATTGACAGAGGCTGAACTTGTGGAGGCTAGAGGAGAAAAAGCCAATCCAGTTAATACAGAATCCCCAAAGAGAAGCCCTGAGGTAATACAGGAACTGTAGAGTCATGAAGTGTTCCTTAAATACTCAGTCACACACATGCAGCATCTGGCTGGTAAAATCTCATGGGAACATAATGGAGAGGTGAGTAATAAAGAGCATAGAAGTTGTTTGCTCACAGGGAATAACAATGAAGTTACAGTTTAGAATGTTTTTTAGGCAATCAGGAATTACCAAATGTATGTGGCCTGAGGGCCTCTCTTAGTCCCATCTCCCATTTTGGACAGTTGCCAGCACCAGATGTTCTGAAGAAAGGAGGGATGAACCATGGAAATGTCTATGGAGTAATCATCTCTGTACCCTAAGGGGTCTCCTCTTGATTGCTAATAAGCAAGGGCCAGCTTCAGCCCTGAAACATGAACCTTATTATCTGCTCCACAAAATCTTTGCAATAGTTCCAGATATTTTGTTTAGATATTTACATCCAGACCCTTTGAGTCTTGCTCAGCTTTCAGCCTCACTATCTTTCCTATTTCTTATCTCCATTGCTTTGTTCTGAGTTTTGAGACTAGTTCTCGCAACCTGCCCATGCTAGGCCATTCATTATTTTGTAAACCTTCATTGCCCTCACTCTCATTCACCTCCTTTCTAAAGCCAAGAGACTTTAGAATCCCTCCAGTCCCTGCATGGGAATATTTCCAAGCCCCTAATTGTTTTCATCACCAACTTCTCTTTCCCAGCTTTGTAATTCTTCCTGCAGATGCCAGAGATGGGTCTGCTTACATTTTTCCAGATGAAGCAATATCTGGGTTCTCTGTATACATTGCCAGTTCATTTTTCCTGCATCCTAATTTCCTGCTTTTCCCTTGTCAACACAACCATAGGCTGAGCAATGGTTTTCATTAGCCTGTATGTGACAAAGTATTTCTCAAGGGAATGGCTGGTGCCACTTGAAAGTTCTGCACATTGTTTATGCTCTCTCTCTACCCCCAGCTTAGCTTGCCCTTCAGTCTTCCATATGGAGTCTCATTTGCTGTTGTGGTGACTGAACATACATAGCTCTGTCAGATGTTCTTCACTGCCATCCCTGGTCCTGACTAATGCAAATAATTTGGTGCCATCTGCTCTTTCTTCTCTCTTGCTGTTTAGTCTTTTTGACAGATATTTTAATAAACAGATTAAGCAACACATAACTGCTCTACAAAGGGCTGGTCCAAAATTAACAAAAGCCTGAGTAAGCCTATTGCACGAAATTGTTTATGAAAACAGGGGAAGCTGGAGACAGATAGGCTGGTACATGCTGGATTATTTACATGGAGAACATCGTGATAAAAGGGTCTTAAAGGCTCCTGAAAGGTCAGGAGAATGAGCTAAGTGATTCTGGAAATGGGAAGAAATGTTTCATAGTTGGAAACATTGAAATTAGTTTCAACTGACTAACAAAGATGTGATGAAGTTGCCAGTCCATTTTTTGCACTATTTGTCTGGGACTTGCAAATGGACGGGAAGGAAAATCTGGGAATTTTCCCCTCATGGCTTCTAGCCCTACATAGCTTGGGAACTAAACCTTGACTTGGTGTTGATGGAAATTTATTGTCTGAGTGCTGTGAGACATCCTGATTAGACCAGCCAAAGAAAGGGAAGTTGATCTCATATTCAACTCTACAGCCTTTCCCTACAGTCAACCAAGGCATCTCAGATATAAAGGCAGAACAGGTTTTTGAGGCTGAGAGATGAAGGGGTGAGGGCCAGCCCAAGGTCTTCTGCCTTTGGAAGAGACACAGTGAAGGGAAAGTCAGGTGGTGGGTCAGAGAGGTGAGGGAAGAACCTCAGTGTAACCATGAAACTGTGTTTCATGTTGAAGGCATGAAAGCAAATTTGTCATTAACATCTTATCCTGTCCTGGGTTCAACCAACCCATTTATCAACATGGCCAGGCTCAGTAGCCTTGAAGTATCCCCTCTGCTCAATATTTGCAAGAATTAAATCTATGTCTTTATCTGAGGTCAGCTTCTCCTATACAACAAAACTTTACCCTTTATCCCCTCCATGCTTTCTTTAATAGCTTGTCTGTTACCTTGCCTAATCATTTTGACTCATTGCCTGTTATCTACCACTTCATGAAAGAATTCCCAAAGAAATGAAAGGAAAAGAATCAAAAGGAAATTAATGGGACATTTTTCCTTCTTTGCAAAAAAATAATGTGGTAAATGCCCTTAGCTGTGGTTTCTGCTGATTTATTTAGTCTTCTGTATTTTTCTTTAAATTATCACTTGAGATAATTCATAAAGTCTATGACTTACTTGTCTAAATTTTTCTACTTATTACATTTTACTCTTACAGCTTTCAAACCACATATTTTGTATTTGTTGTACACCAATCCTCTGGAGCAGTGACTATTTCTAATGATTTTGCATGTGTTTTTTTGGCAGCTTAGTCACTTCCCAAAAGTGTCTTATTGGATGTGGCCATCAGTTTCATAATTTCTCCATTTTTCTTGATCCAGAGACTAGTACAGAGAGGTCCAATAATACATATAAGTATTCTATTCATACCCATAGAATATCCAAGGATTTATATTTCTATGTGTTCAGTACTGCTGTCTTTATATTCAGAATTGCTCTTTGTATTCCTTCTGTGGAAGTCTTCCCCTATAGCTCTAGTTCTGCATCTCACCAGCCTTGTATTTAATTATTTCTCTCTGGACACTTCTAACTGTTATAACATTACATTAGCAATGTAGCATGTGCAATTTTTTTGATGTTTGTGGCTGTAAGCTCTTTCTCTCTATATAGTAAAACTCTAGTTAACATGTCTGTGGGTTTAGCTTTCTTGATTATATATACAGGTATTTCTAGGTTCTATTCCCAATGCAGACCCTTGTTGTTATTTGACTCTTTATTTGACATCCTATCCCTTCAAGATTTGTTTCGTTCTTGTTTTGGCCCTAATTTAGGTCAGCTGTAATCCAGTCCAATCCTGTATCAGTGTATTGTGGACATGGAAAACAGGGGCATCCACCCATGTTCTCAGTTTCTGCTGGCTTGCCCTTTGCTCTTAGTTCATACACTCTGTATCTTGGTTATTTCAGACAGTAGTTCTTGATTCCACTTTGTAAATGCTGTCTCTTTGTTGTAAGGTGTTTTGAATCATGACAGTATGCCTCAACCAAACCATCTGTAGTTATGGCTATTGGAGCCCTCAGAGAGAGACCAGGCTGGAATTACCCTCACCAGCTTCATCTGGCTGTCCACCTTCAACTGCAGCAGATCAGCTCCTGGAGGGTTTTTAAGCCCAGTGAGAAGGTTCAGTCAGGGGAGAAAAAAAGATGAGAGAAGTGGGAAAGGCTTATATCTGCTTCCTGTCCTTTGCTGTCTTGCTGTTTGGATTTCCTGGACTAACTTGGCTGCTGATCACTGGATGGGTTTTGTTGCTGCCATCATCTTGACTCTGCTTGCTGGAATCTGGAGTAGCAAGGACTAAAAGGTACTGAAGGTAAATTGCTAAATTGAAATAGAATTGGGAAAGAAGAAGCTGAAAAAATTAGTACCAAGACAGCAAGGAATAGATAAAAAAAAGGACTGTGATGCACAGGACGGAACCCAATCTTATTTTCTGAAAAGTGTGTGCAGACCTCTTGGACACAGTAGAGGGACTAATCAAGGAAGGTGTAATCTCATGCACTGCATTTGCAAAATGCATATGTGCTGTATTATGGATAAGTTAAGTTATGGTTAAGTTATGGTTAAGTTATGTATTATGGTTAAGTTACACATGTATAAGTACTGTGTTAGGTAGAAGTACTATGTTAAGTTAGCATAAGTAAGTAAAATGTGTATGTAACTGTGTTAGGAAAAATAGAGTAAGATGTATAAGTAGTGAGTTATGTATAAGTAAGTGAACTGTACAGGTTATGCATAAGTATGTAAAAGTAGGTAAAATGTGTAAGTATAAGATAAGTAAATAAAATACACATAAGAGGTGATCAGTAGGTATTAAGTAAAAATTGGAAGATATGTGAGTTCCCGCATGATGCCCAAAGTGGTGATGCATATTTTAGAGTATTTTAAAACTTCTGCATAATCATAATGCTTTGTTGTACAGAAGTGCTGAGTTCCTACATCTTTTCTGTATCATTTTCCCTGCCTCAAAGTCTTTTCAGTGTCTATTAAATGTTTTACTCCTTAAATCTAGCTAAAACTTGGAGTACCCGAATGCCTATGCTGGCACCTGGTTTAGCAGGAGCGGATTGTCATATGACAAAGGCAGAGCACCACAAAGTGCCTTCTCCCATTCTTTTGTCTCAAGTGGAAATGAAAATTGTCCCAGTGCATTGCGATCAGTTTTGTCCCTCAACCCTTTTACTCTCTTGTCTCTTTTGTTGTACAGATTTGTTGTCCTCAAACCTTCACACTTGGTTCCCTGTTAGACACTCTAAGAGGTGTAGCAGGTACACCTGGATACTCAGGTAGATTTTGTTTTGGGGTGTTTCATTTACACAGAACTGTCCCTGGGAAATGTGGCAGTAAAATTGGATGCATTTGATACTCAAAATGGATGTACACAAGAAGAATTAAGGAGTCAGTTTAAATGCAAAATATGAGTTCAGCCTTGGTAAAGCCTCTCCCTGATGAAGGTAGCAAAGGACATCTCTGAAGAAGAAAATGCAGTAAGGAATCGAACAAGTCTTGCTGGAGATTTCCGCTTTCTGTTCTCAAAAGCAGAACAGGGATGTAAAAACCACAATTAAACCTACCCTGAGGGATGTTGTTAGACAGAAATGAAGCTGGGCTTTAGAAGAACCTCTAAAAATGCCTGTCTTCAGTGTGAACCTATGAATTTAGCAAATCAGAATGTCTAGATGCACGGACATGCTACTGGTGTGATGTCACATTTATCTGGAAGGAGAGTAAGGGAGAGAGATGGGTTCCTTAGGGATGCCCACTTCAAGGAGTCTGTGAGTGGCTCCTTTGGAGGAGCAGGAATCAGTCTGTCCAATACACTCCCATATGGGGCTGTTCAACTCTCTGTGATGTCTGACTGCCTGAGAGACTCAGTGAGGAGAGCAAAAGAAAGAAGTTCAGGGAAATCACTTGGTCACAAGGTGTCTATTCACTCATACCCAAGGCCTCAGCGGTGACGGTGTAGATCCAGCAGAGATGACAAGCTGAGTCATTTTGGAAACAACCAGATCAGCTATAAGCTGTCTGTCCTCTTCTATGTGCTCCCCAATCAGGGGCATTGAGCTGTCCATCACCTGCCACAGGAGAAAAAACAAGTTAGTAAGGTGGTTTCCTGCTGCCTGTTTTGACTCACCTCTTACATTTTGTGTCTCCACATCCTTGACATCATCTGTGGGCACCACTCTCCCCATGCTGAAAGATGCTTGACTTTTCCAGGCATAGGATTTCCCTTAGGGTTTTTTGGAAAGAGCATGTACTTCCCCCAACTCTCCATCTTCTTTCCCTTCACAGCTTGGGAGCCAAGCCAAGGCTTATGGTGGCTGGAGGTTTCTAAATCAAGTAAATACAAACTTTCTCCTTCACATGTCCTGAAGAGATGCCTCTGATAGATAAGGTCTCTCTGTCATTGTCCCACAGTATTTGGGGGTGACATTGCAACTGAAAGGGCCACAGGAGAAGAGAACATGTACTGAAGCCTGAGGAGATGAGAGCAATGAGAACTGGAGGAAACCAGGAGACATTTGGGATTAATGAACACAAAGCACTGCACCCTGAGAGGGAAAATAAACACCACGGATGTGTAATGAATAGGATGTCACCAAACCAGCACCAAGTGCAGGAAAATGAACTTATTTTCTGTTTGTCTTCTTGATAATGCTGTGATACAACTGCTTCCCAAGCAAGTTCTACAACTCTGCTGGGGAAAACTGAGAAGTGAGACCATGGGGATGGGGGAAGGAAAACTGTCAAAGGGTCTTTGAGGTAAGAAATGGCCTCACAACACTAATACTGGAAGCATAGCAGACCCTCAGCTGTATAGCAGCCCTGAACATAGTTTTCAACAGTTCATCATAAATCAAGTGCTTTGCAAACATTAACTAAATCCCACAGGAAGAACTGTACTCTGGTGAAATTAAGATTCAGCTGGAGTAAATATAATAGTACCAAAATAACAGGGTTGGAAGAGTTTATTTTATTTTGCTTTTATTTTTAAAACAAACATTAAAATCCCTGGAAATGCAGAGTTGAAGGTTGAATTGCTCAAGAAAGGCACTGACTCACGCTCTGATAACAATCGGAAGTGCACTCCACCCTGGCAAGGCTGCAAGAGAACACTCTTGGAGGGAAATGGAAAATTGTGCACCCTCTTTTTTTAGATTTAAAGTAGAGGAAATCAGTGAGGTGAGTTCACTGAGTTTGTATTCTGCTTTTTTCTTGCAGAATTATGGTTTTGTTTGATTTCTACAGGTGTCTTTTCTGAACACTGGAAAAGCTACCTAGGTAGTTTAAACTGGGGTACTGTTGGAGAGTGGGTTGGCATTTATATCCATGGCCTATTTGCCAGGTGCAAAAGGAGAAGGTTAGAAAATTGTATGGCAGAGTTTGGCAAAATACACAACACAGCTTTTCCTTCCACTATCCATTTAGCCGCTCTTCTGTTGAGAGATGAGGTGGGGAATGTGATGCTTCCTAACAGTGTCAGGGAATGGCCAAGTCCCATGTGGGTCTCACTAGCCAGGGGCTCTTGGGGGCCCTCCAGCAGATTCCTGTGCAGGTTTCCCTCCCCTCCACTCCTATCTTAAAAGGAAATGTGGCAATTACAGTTCCCGAGAGAGAAGAGGTCTCCGTGCGCGGGGCCTGTGTGACCACTAGATGATGCCGTGTGACCACTAGATGAGGCCGTTCCCCTGCCAAGAGTCAGGCGAGCCGCGCTCCCAGCTCCCGCCCTCCTGGTAGTCACCGAGACGCGGCTCTGCACGAAACACCCCGAGCCTCTCTTTTCATAGACTCCTAGAATGGTTTGGGCTGGAAGGAACCTTTAAAAGGCATCCAGTCCAACACCCTTGCTATTAGCAGAGACATCTTCAACTAGATCAGGCTCCTCTGAGCCCCATCCAGCCTGACCTTGAATGTCTTCACAGATGGGGCATCCACCTCTATCTGCACTGTAAACAATTTCCTCCTTATATATAATCTGAATGTACCCTCTTTTAGTTTAAAATCATAATCATTATTATTTTTCCTGTTGCAATAGGAAAATATTTGTCTCTGTCTTTATTATGGGCCCCTTTTACATGCCGGAAGGTGCTCCAAGATCTCCCCAGATCCCTCTCTTCTCAAGGCTGAACAACTCCAGCTCTTTCAGCCTGTCTTCATAGGAGAGGTGCTCTAGCACTCCAACCATCTTCATGACCCTCCTCTGAATCTGCTCCAACAGGTCCATTTTTTTCCTGTGCTGAGAACCCCAGAGCTGATTTCCCCAGCTCAAGCACTGTTTTTTCCTATTTCTGTGGCTACAGTGGCTGAAGAGGAAGATGGTGCTTTATAAACCAGAGGCACCAGGGGGAGGGAATCCTGGAGCAGTGAACCCTGGAGCAGTTCCATCTGAGTCAGTAAAGGTGCACCAGGGATGAGGCTATATGCTGTCCTGAGGTGCAGGGTCTAGCAGGGGAATGTGAGATATGGGAGAGAGCAAACACAGGAGTGATCAATCACATGCACCAGAGAAGGCCTTTGAAAATGGCAGTGATTTCTGTGACACATCTGGTTGCCACTGAATTGAAAAGATCATGAGATGTCAGCATGCCTGTCCTCCAGGAAGGGTGAATCGGTCTGGAATTGGGAAGATACAGATGTTAATTCTGAATAAATCAGCTGGCTGAGAGGAATATGTGAATTACAGATTGCACTCATCCCTTCCTGGGCAATCAGAGAACATCTGGGCAAGGCAAGAAGATGTCAGCACATATGGACCCAGCCTTTGTAGCTGCCCAAGATCAGTGGCTGCTCCTGGTGCAGTTGCTGTTTCCTGATGAGGTGTGTGAGAGGTGAAGGAAAAGTGCCCAGGCAGAGAAGAGACTCAGGAAAAGACCATCCTGGTTGTCCCTCTGTGCCTTTCTGATGCTGAAGCCTGGGTTTGCTTTTTCACACTCTGATGTGCAGGAGTGGAGTGTTCAGGTGATTTCTAGGGAAGGAAGGAAGGAAACCAGTGATTGGACATATCAAAACAAATCGTAGGCAGTGCTGAAGGGATGAGTAGGGCTCCTTGCAGGGCAGCAAGGAGCATGTCTAGTAACATAGCTTAGATGTATGGCAGTCAGGGCTTACCTTACTCTTCCAGGAGGAAGAATAAATCACATGGACCATAAAGAGGGAGAGGGGAGATTATTAAACCCTACATGTTGCTGAGCTCTTTTGAGAATCTGGCTGCATCTGACACCAGTGGAGAATTTGCATTATTTTGAGGAATTCTGATTGAGTGCTGACTACTTATGTTGAATATTTCCTTGAAGTGACAAAGTTCTTTAAAGCAGAGGAAAAAAGAATTATCAGCATTTACTGTTAAATTCACAATCTGTTTCAATACGAGCCATGAAAATGGTACATAAGTGTGCTAATGCTTTGAAGGCAGAAATGTAACAGACCCTGCTGTTTGCCATGGGAAAAGAAAAGAAGGTGAAGTTCAAGTAAGAGTAAATACCATGTAAGATTACTTTTGTGCTGTTGATAACTCATCTGTCTTAATCTGATTTTGTTTGCCACAAACCACTGTGATAAATCTCAGTTCATAGAAGTGCCCATCACTACCTCTGCGAATCTTGCCTGAAGAACTACTTTGCCCTGTGAAAATTAATTACTGCCTGCAACAGCATTGTGCAAATTCCTTGTTTGTTCAGCCCATTTAGGCATGCTTCCTTGTAAAATGTCACAGCACACTGTTCCTTCTTACCAAGAAAATACAACTGTCACTCTGTTAAATAACTTTTTTCTCCCACTATCTAAAGGAAAAAGCAAAACAAGGGATCAGTTTCAGACCAAGAAAAGTACCCCAGGAAGTTGGCTGAAGGCAATTAATTACTTGTCAACACCTCCCTCAGATCTGCATAAAACGGTGCCTGTTTGGCTTTGTTCTCCTCTTTATATTGCACTCACTACTCTTCTCCTTTTCCAACAATGTCCATCAGCCTGGCATCTGAATGCCTGCTAGATGTTGGCATATCAGGCCTGCTCAATCAGGTTCTACAGTGGGGTAATTCAGCATGACCCATCTGAAACTACTGTGTTTCTTCTGACTTGTGCCATATTAGATGTGTTGCTGTTTACCTTGGTTACAGAGAGAGGAGCATGAGCGTGCATTTCTCGGTGTGGAAGCTGATGGTGGCTCTTAGGGTACAGATATGCTCTTCACCAGTCAGTCACACACAGTGGCAGACGTGAAAACCCAGAGGCATACCCAGACAGAGGCATATAATCTTTAAGCCCAGAACTATCCATGTGTGCACGTACATAGGCTTATGTGCAAGAATATATGCAGGGATATGAAAACCATATATCATGTCTAACCATGTGTAGACACAATCCAAATGTCCTTATAGTTGTCTCTAGCAAGGCTGCTTTCTTGCTCTTCCTTTCCCAGCTGCAGGGGCATAGAGATTTGAAAGTGCACAGCAGGGAAACAGTCTGCTCTGGGGGATGCTTCTCTAGGTGCTGATGAATTTCATACAGGAGCAGGCCCATTAGCCCTGGCCCCATCAATTCAGGAAAAGACAGAGGCTTGCCAGCATTTGGTTGCTGGCAGCACGCTTCCATCACATGGCCTTTGACAGGTCACTGATCCCCTCTCTGGGGAGAGCAGATACATAATGCAGGAATGTGCAGTCACTGGAGGGCTCATGTGGTTCTCATCAGCATCCCAACCCTCAGCGGGTGGGACTGCTCTCCCACACATAGCTTTCCAGTGTGTCAGCACCCCTACATGAAGCCAATAGGCTGGCTCTGCTCGTCTTCCTCGGCTGGCCTGTGTTGGTGGAGTTTACAGCAGGTCAGATGTTGTGTCTCCTCAAGTCACACTGACAGAGGCACTTACTTACTTGCCGGATTGTCTCTCCTCCAGGGCATCTCTTCAGTTCCCAGTTTGATTTTCTGGCCAGCTTTTCCTTCTCTGCCCTGTTAGGATGACCTGAGCGTGCTATTTACCCCACTTCCATATCTGCCTCCTGGCCTGGCAAGGAGCACATTGCACTTTAGCTCTCAGAGCCACAGTCTGTCCAGCTCTGAACACAAAATGTTGTAATACACATTGCCCATAGTAACTCTGGGGTTCTTTGTCTTGATGACCTCTTACTGTAGTGAATGCTGTCTGGGCAAAAGATTTTAGAAGATACACCTTTCTTTTTTTGTTTCATCAAGTTGCTCCTGTTGCTTGTGAACTTTTTGCTACCCTCTCACCATTATTTTTCCGCTTTTAAATTAGATGCAGCTAGGATTTTTGTTTTGAAGTCCTCTTTAAAGTGACTGAAGAAAGGTTCATTCAGAGAGAAACTGAGGTTTTTAATGAAGTGAATTATCTGCTGAGGTGGCCAAGCTCTTCTTGTCTCTCCATTTCCTTTCACAGCCCACACTGAGAAAGGAAGGCACTTCAACCCTGACCCTTTGCTGTGTATCTGCTAGTTTGGCTGGGGCTCTGAATCAGTTCCTTACATATCAGTGGGCCATGGCCTGAGAATACAGGTGGGCACAGAGGAACAGAGACTGCAGGAGCACGCAAGGGTGAGGGAGTACGTTGGTGCATGTGAACTCCGAGGCAGTGCGCTTGCAGATACACTTCCCAAAGGAGACTGGCATTCAGGTTGCCCATGCTCTCACCTCAATGATATAGTCTTTTCCATCTTTGCTGTGGACAGCTTTGACAGCGCAGATATCAAGACCTCCAAACATTTCTGCACAGGCATCAGCCCAGAGTCTGTACCTGCAGAAAGCACAAGAGCATGGCCTAGGATTAACTATCCTTGGGTAGTCCACCATAACCAGCCACCCACCCCGCTGCCCATAGAAACACAAAGAAATTTGGGAGCCCTTATTACAAGGTGTCCTTCATATGCTTTGCTAGGTTCTTGACTCCCTCTCTTGTGTACAAGATAGAGTAAGAAAAAAGAATCTTGCCTGAAGTTTCCCTTCATTTCAGATTGATTCAATCCTGCCCTCAAAGCCACCTTAGAATGTTTCTTTCCCTCCTTGGTATTTACATCAGAGATCTCCAGTTGGTTGACATTCAGCCAAGCTATAAATATTTAGCTCATTTAATCTCCCAGTAGTGTTGGCCCCTTAGCGTTTGTATTGGCTTTGCCTGAAAGCCCTCCATTATGCAGGCAGCTTTCCCTGATAAGATGTCCTGGATATTAGGAATGGAATAGGATCAGAAAATGAGTGTCAAATTTTGTGAGGAGTAGCCATCCCCTCTCTGATCTGTAACACAGTGGCTCCTGCATTTTACAATTTGCTTTCAATTTTATTCTTTTACAGTCTCCTGCCTCCTTCTATCCCTTGAATGTTGCTCCTAGTCAGGCAGTCTCATCACGTGGACCAGGCACTATTTGTTAGAAGGAGACCTAAAGGCTGCAGCCCTTTTCCCTAGCCATACCAGGATGGGAATGTGAGCTGGTGCCCCCTTAGCTATCCTGGAGTCAGAGGAGGAGAGAGAATGACAAGAGGCATATTATGGGGGGACCACATCCCCCTGCTTTGCAAATGAGAAGGGAATGAGGCAGCCTGGTTTTATTTCCTGTGCAGCTGTGCCGTGGTCCCAGCCATTTAAATAAAAATAATAATCTCAGAACAGCAGATTTGTAAGCAGGACTATGACAAGATGCAGAGAGGGAAGGGAAGGCCACAGTCTCATGAAAGTACTGAGATTTTGCAGACCCTACAGGGACCGGGGAAAGAGCTGTTCTGGCTAAAGAACAAATTTACATCCTTGAAGCCAGCCAGAATCCCCATAGCTTTACAATATAATGATCAACTTGTGTGAACACTATGTTTCTGGGAAGAAGCAAAATTATGACTTATATGACTACTGGTGCTCTTTTATCCCTAATGAGGAGACCAAGTGTGTTCACTCTGGACCCCCAAGGAAGACAGTGTATGAGGAGGAGTCAGTAGCAAAAGGAGGAGGAGAACTATGGACTGCATGAGCCAGGCAGGAGGCGCAGGGAGCCCCCTCATGCACTGCTGTGGCACTGCATCCAGGGGCACCATTGCGGGAACCACCTGTGTTCCTGAGGAACATCTCTCGGTGTCTGGGTTCAGCAGCCAGGCTCAGGGAATTATTCATGCCAGAGGCTCTGATAGCTACACGTCTTCAGTGTTTGTTGGCCATAGGTAAGCAGTGGGAGCATCAGGGCTGCTGGGGTGTAGCAGGAGTATTATGAGGAAGAAGAGCATATTTATGCACATGCACTAGGCTTTGTATTTTCAGAGGGTTTACTGTAATTTCTGCATTACCTGAACATGTCAATCCTTTGTACTACTGCTCAGAACAGTAAGTAATTCAGGTTGTTCCTACTCATCAGAGCATTTGAGCACATTCCTGCCTTGTTTCATGCACTGACATCTCACAGATTTCAACAGGGTTTATTGCATTTATGGCTGAATATGGCCAGAGTGGTTAATTGTGGTACTATGTCTACAAAACAAACCTTCAAAATGCAGTGTTGCAGGCTGGCAGGAATCTGGGTTTTAGCCCTACAACACTGCAATAGGGGAATGTCTACCCTGCTATATGTCTAGCTTCAGCTGTGTTATAGACAACCAGGATGCATCACCATGTCCAGTTCCCACAGTACTACTAGGGTATTGCAGAGTCACCTTCAGCATCTGATTTGGGGCTTGGCTTCCCTATTTCACAGAACTAAAGGTGCATAAGGGACCTTAGATGATTGCCTGCACAACTCTTGTGTTCCAAAGAGGAGACATTTCTTTAATCTGGTCTGAAAGAGGACAGAGATTGGCCATCTCTTTCAGAGAATCAATTTCTGTGCTATGCTATCCTTACTGTGAGAAAATATAGGAAATGTTCAAAGGAACCTTTTCTGCTATAATTTATTTCTTACAGTATTATACTTGTAAGTAGTGAGAAATGCCTATTAACAGGCTTTCATATATTTAGAGATCCTATGCTCTTTTGGTTTTTTTTTCACCTTTAGGATGGTGTTCAGCTTGTGGGCAACTTCCTCCAGGTCTGTAGCAGCTAAAGAAGGAGAGTGAACCTCTGTGCTGCAGGCAGGAATTCATTGTGCTTCAGTCTACACCTCTACTGGAAAAATATCAGTGGTCTGCTTATTGAAAAAGATGGAAAACTACAAAGAACTACATAGAATTGTTGCATGTTTTTCTCAACAGTTCATTAGGTTTTCTCTGAACATTCCTTTAATTGTCCTTTGGACTTTCTCCAGCTCCTTACTATTTGTCTTCAAATGTGGTGCCTAAAACTGGACAGTCAGAATTAATCATGATTCTGACAAATTGAAGGTATAATCTGAAAAATCTTAAATTCACTACGGATGAATCTATGGATTCTATAATCTATGAATCTACTTAGGTGGGATGGACAAAAGTGATGAGAACAAGTATTATTTCTGCAGAATAGGAGTTACAGCAAAGCATGTTACCATGAGTCCTCAGTGTCAGGCAGTTGCAATACTAGCAAATATCACAGTGATTTGAATACATGGAGGTAGCATCTGCAAATTTAAGTCTGTGAGATGCATGAGGGAATTCCTGCTGCTCTGTTCAACAGTGAGAAGACCTTAGCTAAGACTGTTGACCACTTTTGTGAGCCTAAAGCAAAAAGTGCTTTCAGCACTTCAGCTGACAGGTTTTTTTCCTCTGTTAAGCAGAAGAAAAACACTTTTCTGTGTCTGCCTCTCATTAGTAATGTACTTAGAATAACTTCATGTAACTTTGTGTTTTGTGCTTTGACCTTTCTGATTTTATCCCTACGTATTTGTACTGGTGTGCTTGACCTAGCATGCTGGTCTTGTTTCCTGTGGTTACATTCACTAAAGATCTAATGATTTAGCAATGTTGGTTTCTAGCTGTACTTTCAGTCTGTTCTTCAAAATAGGACAGTTTGCCTTTGTGTCCTCAGTATTTTTTTAAGAAAACACTCAGTCTTTTAAACTCTTTATCCAGCCTCCCAGGAGACCACACTTACCAGTTCTCTCAATTAACCAAAGTCGGAAATACAATTCCTCCCTTCTAACCCAAGAATAGCTAATACTGTCCTGAAACACTCTTCCTTACCTCTCTGTCATTGCAATCTGTTCTAGCATCGCAGAACCTGTGTTTGCCTTCCAGTTTCCAGAGATGGAAGTCCTCCTAGGAAAACAAACCAAAAACACAACCTGAACATGAAAATAGACTCCTGACCCATCCTCCCGCACACTGTAGTCCTCATTCTTGACTCTGTGCTTGTACAGGAGGGGATGAGGTGAGGTTCTTCCTCCCAGAAGCCTTTCCAAATCCTTCCTGAACAACACTCATACAGGGTATGTTGTTCAGACTCATGAAAAACTGACTGAGGATTTAGAGAGAGAAACCTCCAAGGAATCTTGAGCACACATTAGGCTCTGTGAGTACTTTCTTTATGCATCAGACCTAGGGGAACTGAAATGAGTGTAAGAGATCTCTAGAATAATCACCCTTGTGTTCTGCAATGGGTAGCATCCTCCATCCATGGAACAGAAACTCTCCAGGCAAATATTTGCTGAGCAGTGTCACAAAATATCAGCTCTGACATTGAGTCCACTCAAACTTGATTTCAATTGTACTTCTGGGTCCACTTCAATTTGATTTCAGTGGTACTGATGTCACAGAATATATTATCATGCTGCCTTTTCACTGACTTTTCATGGACCTATTGGTGCCTCACTGTGTTTGGAATTAGAGAATTTCTCATTTCAAAATTTTTGGAGTTTTATTAGCTGCAACTCATAGTTAATTTCCAAAAAATGTACTGTTGCTGGAAAATTCTAGGTTTCACCATCACTGTCAGGGTGAAAATTTTACTTTTCTTGCCTTTAGGCCCAAGGCAGGCTTTGGATAGTCTGCTCTGACAGCACTCCAGATAACCCTTCCATAGTGTACAAGCTAGGACAAGTCAACAGGCTGACAGGATACATCCAGGGAGACTCTCCATGCTGAAGAAAATTTAGGTAGAGATTCATGAGAGGAGTATGAGGTATGAGCCAACACTTCAATATGAGGTTGTGGGAGCCCTTGCTGCCAGTTCTCTTACAATTTCAGCATCATGTGCAAAAGACACTGAATTTGCAAAACAATGTTCAGCAGTGGTAATACTGATGTTCTGCTAGACTCTAAACTTGGATCATTACAGCTGGCTGCCTAAGGTTCCCCTTTACTCTTGTGAGAGACACCCTGGAGTGCTTTTTGCAATTCTACTCTAAACTGGTATGTATAATTGCTGTGAAATTTAAATTATCTTTGTAACCATGTTTAAAGGAGTGGAGTGGGGGGCCAAAGAAGCATGATTACTGTGTCAAATAAGTGTGTTCCCATATAGTTGACTTTTGGGCCTGCTGCCTTCACCCAACATCCATTTTGCTGCCCTACTTTCTAGGCAAAAAAATGGATTCCTCCTCAAGCTTGGACTGTCATTAGCCCTTTGATGGCCTGCAAGGTCAGTGTTCAATCCTCAGCCTTTCTCTCTTTTCATAGGGGATTCTTAGGATGATGGTTTTCAGTTCTGCTGTGGGAAGAACCACACTTGGCTAGCATTTATTTTTAACAGAAAATTGCCCTGCAGTGACAGAGAACACCTAAGGTCCCATTAGTACTGGTGGGAACTCCTGGAGTCTCATTAGTGACAAGAAGATTTGACATTGGTGTTTAGAAAATATACCTGGCATACCAAACACAAGCAGCTGTGTTGTCCCTAAGAAAAGGAAACCATGGCTTGACAGTTTTACAAGAAAATTTAACATGGGAAAAATCCCAAAATAAGAACTCTGCTTATTGGGCTGATTTGTTCGACTTGTTTATGTCTATCCATCTTGAGATCATTTTGGGCATAAGATTTAAAATATATCTCTCTGCAATATTCCTAACTTTCCTGTTTGGGAACTTTGCTGCTTTGAAACGGAAGAGTTTTATTTGAAGCCCACTGGATCAGACACCATGCCCTACACCACAGCCTCTGTCAAGATCACTCCCTTCCAAGCGTGTCCGAGCAGTTCAGGTATCAACTGTGTCCCCAAACTTACAGAATCACTGCATATTCTCAGTTGGAATAGACTCAAAAGCATCATCGAGCCCAACTTCTGACCCTGCGCAGCACCGTCCCCAAGAGTCACACCATGTGCCTCAAATGCTTGTTGAACTCTGTCAGGCTTGATGCTGTGACTGCTTCCCTGGGGAGCTGCTCAAGAGTACGACCACCCTCTGGGTGAAGAACTTTTTCTGATATCCAACCTAAACCTCTCCTGGCACAACTCTGGGCCATTTCCTTGGGTCCTGTCACTGGTCACCAGAGAGAAGAGATCAGTGCCTGCCCCTCCTCTTCCCCTTGTGCGGAAGCTGTAGGCTGTGATAAGGTTGCCCCTCAGTCTCCTGTTCTCCAAGCTAAACAGACCAAGTAACCCCAACTGCTCCTCATACAGCTTCTTTTTGATTTTCTTTTTTGTACTGTATGAAGTGAAAAAAGAGACTGAAGACAGAAATTTTTTCCTAAGGATATTCTACCTCACGCCCCATTTCCCTTAGGGACTGAAAGTCAAAGTGCTTCCAACTATTCTAAGCATCAGAGGGCCACAAAAAGTACAGTCAGTGTCTTAGAAGAAGGGACCCCAGGCTTTTAGAGAACAGTTGCTTAAACAGATTTGTGACCACAACACTTTCAGCATTGTTTAGAATAAGTGGATAAACAAGCAGATCAAGAACTGTTGGTTTCCTATACTCACCATTTCTAGCCTGGGCCACTTCTGTCTAAACGTAGCTCTAGTTTAGACACAGTTGACGTGGTGTCCCCTACAGAGCATATTGTACTGCACTGGGGGTGACAAGGTCAGAAGTCCCACTCATGGATTTCTGACCTTGAAACTATAAAGGAAGGGTATCACCCTCTAACTAAGAGCTTGGTGGCAAGAATATCTCATGCCTGAAAGTCAGTAGCTGTTGGCTTAATTCAAAGTGAACAACATCTCATGAGTCTTAACTGGAAATGATCCCCCTGCTTGCCTCCAGTTGGGATGAGAGTGGAAGCATAATTTCTGCCCCAATTTCCCCTGCAATATGAGCTGTTTTCACGTTTTCTTTTCACCAGTATGACAACGGCAGTCAAATACGCTTGGTGGAATTCTAGGCATGTATCATACACTGCTTATCTGCTGTTTTCAGACTGGCCCAAGGCATGGGCTAAGTAGGAGTTTGTTAGCAGTGTAAATCTGGAGTCACTGCACTGAAGCCAGTGGGAAACCGAACTGAAGCCTTGGGTCATAGGCTGGAAGGAAGTGCATTGAACATCTGGGGCAGGGAGGAATGCATGACTCACCCTGCAGCATCCTCCCTCTTGGCAGCTGCTTGGTGCAAAGTAAACATATTCTGGAGAATTTCAGTGCAGTCTTTCTCAGAAGAAAAAGGGCTTTTAAAGTCTATATGTGTGGGTGAAGGTATAAAATTACTGGATAGATTCCATGGCTCACAGATCAAAGCAAGTCACATAGTATGACGTTACTGCAGATGCTGGAATTGCCTTTAAGGTTGAGATTTGCTAGCATGACTAATGGTTTTGAGTCTCCTATTTGGGACACCAGTGAGAGTTCTGATATTTTGGGTGCTTTTCCTCTGTCCTTGGACATAGTAGAGACTTACGTGTACCATAGAAATAACCTATTTTGTCTAATGCTGGGGCACTCCCTGGTGGGACTGACTATACCACTCTTCCAAACTCACATCCATAAATGGCTCTCTTAATCTAAGTCAGCCTCCTAGGATAGCAAGTTACTGGGTGAATCTTGCTATTTGCTTTCTTTGCTAATGAGCTTCATTTCTCATTAAGGTGTTCTCTGTTCATGATCATTTTCATATGAAAACATTTTTCCTTTAGCAAACAATTGTTTGTGCAGCTATACTCCCAAGTGGGATTAGGTCTTAGTGTGACTGCTTTCTTTCCTGAATCATCTGGTATTATTTCTGATCCCTGCACTGTATGAGTGCACAGTGAGTGCAAATAATAAGTGAGGAGAGTATGGTCAGGCTAACTTGGCCTTTGTTTCAGTTGGAGGCAGTTGGGGAGCAGGCTCTGAAGCCAAGGCTGGGTGTGTTGGCAGGAATAGGGAATTTTAATTGATATTTTAAACCTTTCCTTTGGCCAATTTGAGTCAGACTCTCTGAGATGTTAATGTAATATTAGGGGACTGTGTTATTGTTGACCTGATCCAATTAAAAATAAATTTTCTCTCATTGAGATCACATGAAGTAGGCAAGTGTCCCACACATCCTTCCCTCCCATGAAGAATGTGACTCAGTCATTATCTAGTTTTCTTAAATATCTCTGTGCTAGGAATCCACCTGGGAATTTTAGGCAGTTATAGCTGAAAAATATGTGATTGTGTACATTTGATTATCTTGTTTAACTATGTTGCAGCAGAACTATGGCCTGGAGGTTTGTAAACATGGACCCAAGAGTCACAGTGTTGTGGGTGTTAGGTAACATATACAAATTACCTTTCGACCTGAAGAATGTACTGCTGGAGCTGACTACTTGTCCAGAATTCTGTGGCTGGATAAGGAGCTTCTGGAGAAGCTGTGCAGTGTGGCTTTTTCATCTACTGGTTTGTAGTAAAAAGAAACAGGTGTCTTACTGACTAATGTGGTTACATATCTGATTGAGTGTGGTGACTACTGAAGTTTGGCTGAATGCTTCTTAATACTTTTAAACTGAAGATCACTGTCATGCCACCTCCCTCACTACCCCACAGTGCAGGGAGGAGTTTTAGGGCACCCACAGAAATGTCTCATCTCCTCTCCATCCTTTGTATGTGTCAAGGAGCACACATGCAAAATGCCCACAGAAACCCTGCGTGCTGCCCCAGCTGAGCCTGTTCATACCTGGTGCTCTGTGCTCCTCGTGTGACTGTGGTGCTGTGATCTCCAGCTGGGGAGAGGATAGGGTGCTGCTGTGGGCTGAAGGATGGGGTACTGCTATGACCTGGGCACTGTAGGACTCCAGGACTTGCAGCTGGCTCAATCTTTTTAATTTTTTCCCCCGGGTGGAAAGTGTGTGGGTTCAGTTCCCATTAGAGAGTACTTGGAGCTGGAGGATTTTGCTAGGGAAGATGAGCCCTTCAATGACAGGACGGAGAGGTGATGGCAGAGCACAGTCATTACAGTGGGAACTTAGTGAACCTCAGAAACAGACAGAGATTTACAATCCAGAAACAATGACCTGACAGTGACTAATGGAGAGAATGATTGGTGGATGAAGAATCTGGGTTCAGAGGTGGGAGGAAAACAGCAGGGTTATTCTGCAAGGAAATTAAGTCAGCTACCTACTCCTGTCCAGAGCAGACACCAACTCAATCACATCCACAGCACTGTCTCCTCCCCGTCTCGCTCTGGCATAGCCATGCACTCACATGTAAGCCTTGTAGTTGCTGCCAATTTTCTGGATTCGGATGTCATATTTGGAGTCAATGAATGGCTCGGTGGTGGCATAGGTTTTTGCCATGGCTACTATGCTGGCCATGTCCCGAAAGTCGTGCTGGTTCTCAACTTTGACCTTGATTATCAAAATCCAGTGAAAAAGAGACAAGAACAAAAAGAAGATGAGTACTTTGTGAGCAGAAGTCATCTCTGCACCTGGACAGCACAATGTCAGTTAAACCTCACATCTACACAGCTGAGGACAGTGCAGGGCTTTTGCGATTTAAAGAGAGAAGTTCCCCAGAGCAAACCAACCAAGAGCAAATCCATCCCCTTCTCCTTCTTCATGCACCAGCCCTGGTAAACCTAGCACCAGAGAGGCAGCTAGACCTCCGCCCAAATGGCTCTTGCTAATGCTCTTTGTTTTTAGGGTGCTCCAGAAAAGGATTCAATCTCTTAAGAGGCATTACTTCATTCAGACTTTGGAACTGCTATTTCCCATGTTGGGGTGGATGAAAATAGAATATTTTGGGTGGTCAGGAAGTACAAACCAATTCCAGGAAGTCAATATGAGAGCTGGTTGTCTGCCACCTCTAGGATTCACTTCCCTAGCATTTCACATTACCATTCTCCAGGCTTTCTTTGAGGAGTGGTGCACATGGCTGGACACAAGCTCTGAAGGAAAAGGATATTTCTGGGGTGTTTGTGACGCTTGGGGAGATTAGTGTGTGAGGCAATGGGTACATAGGTAGAACAGCTGGTTGGGTGTTAGACTTGAGTTGCACTTGGAAGAGCAGTTGACCTATGAGCTACAGTTTTTCTGTGATGGCTTTTCACAAATCTGTATCCAGTTGTGGGAAATGCTCTGTATCTTACTAAAAAAAAAAAGTGAAATTAAGAAGGACCAAAATAGTAGAAGTTCTAATGATAAAACAAACCTCTGCAAAAGCTTAGCGATTTGGGAAAGCAAAACTGAGCAAGTAGGTAACAAGAACACAGTGGACTACTTCACTCATACCTTTAACCACGACCTTTAGCCTATTGGCCAACACTTGTTTGGTGTATCAGAGAAACCTGTACAAGTCTTGCTCCTTAGGGCTGTACATATGCAGGAAAGGCGGATTAATTAGTGGAAAAAAGACCAAGACTGTATGAAAAGGATAAGCAGTGAGTGATTTTCTTTATTACCCTCACTTTGTATTTTGGTAATGCTTTGAGACGACAGTTGGGGATTGCAACCCTGCTTTGCTATGTGTGCACTGATAGGTGACAATCCATCAGTCTCTTTTCCAGAAGAGTTTCCCAGCTGCATCACTGTGTGTTAATGGAGGGTGATGCCAGACTGTGTGGAGCCAGCTGAAGGAAGCACATGCAATGGTATTTGGTGTTTCTTTGCAAAGAACAAACAAGTGGCTTCATGTATCTGCCTTCAGCCATGGGAGGGTGGGAGCCATCTTCACTAGGGAACAGAGGACAAGCTTGTTGCTAACCTGTTTTACTCTGTGTAGATGGTTTTGTGTAAGTGCCAGCTTACACATTGGCCAAAGATTCAGCCACATCCTGTTGCAGAAAAGCTCTCAAAAACTGTACAGTTGTGGGGAAGGTGAAAAGTGCAACCAGTTTCACCTGTGACCATTTCTAGATGCCTGAATAGGAAAAAGAATTCTCTTTGCTTCTCCTACTGCTGACCACCAAATACCCCTAGTCCTTCTCCCTTTTGCTGTGGTCTCACTATCCAGAAACTGCTGAGGAAAGGAGCAGAGAGAGATGACAGTCACCTGTGGGAAAGGAGTGTACTAACAAAAAAAAAAAAAAAGGAAATAACAAACACAAAGGGGATATGTAAGGCAACCATTACGCGGCATCCAGGAGGAGCAGCCTTGCTCTAGGCTGTGCTGTTTCCCTGTCTGTCTGAGTGGGGATGTACAGGGCAGGATGAGGTGGTAGGAATGCCCTGGAGGCAGCAGGGAGAATGGGAGAGGGAACCCAGAGCCTGGATTTGCAAAATACCAGAGGGAACAATGCAGGCTGTGTTGGAGCTGGGTATTTTTGTTGCACTGATAAGAGCTGCCCTGGGCTGAATGACATCAAGGGAGAGAGTCCCACCCAGATGAGATGATCGAAGGAGGGACTGCAAGGGCAGGCGACACTGACACGGTGTTACAACATATTCTCCTGGACCCTTTTGGGAGTGAGAAAATACAAAAAACATTATATAACGACCTACTTGGAACAAGGACATTTGTGGGATTTGAAACAAAGTGCTGTGCTTGTGCAACAGATGTCTTTGGGCCCAAACAGAAATATTTGCATCCTCAGCCCAGGAACATTTGTCCCAGAGCAGAGGAAAGGATGCATGCTTCCTCCTTCAGACTGGAATTAGACCATATTGATATCGCTAGAAAGGAGCTCATCTTGTTAAATGTAACTTCTCAAAAATAGAGCATTCTGTGGAAAGGAAGGGTCCATTTCTTCCATCTCTCCACCACTTCTTCCCCATGGGGAGAGAAGGAAAGCAATTGAGAGTGTTCTCTCTAATGTCCCTGAGGACTTTTGGCTGGGTTAATGAAGAGGGGGGCCTCACCAAGGACACAAAGAAATGAAAAATAAAGAAAATTACTCCCACAGTGCAACACCACTGCACAGTCCTCAGGAAACAGCTTTGGCATCTTCCCTGGCCTGTACCAGAGTACTTCCCATGGACTTTTCAGAAAAAGCAACTCACAGAAATCCTCTTTTAAGAGCTCACAGACTTATTTCCCACCAGGCACCAAAATAATCATCACACCAAATCTGAAATCTGAGCCACCATTTGTTAATTGTTAGAGCCAGCCAAATTTGACAAAATAACAGCCGTGTTCTGGGTTAATGCTGGTTTATCCCAGGGTACAGTTATTACTTCATAAACAGGAAGCACTCAAGTTACAGTCAAATTAGATTTATTTTCCTGCTTATCTATTGAGTCCACCATTTTATTAGCTTTCTACTTTTGAATTTTGTATAATTCATTTCCTCCTGCCTTGTAACTCTTTTAGATGTCAATAAGGTATCCATTCTCCCAATAGAAGAAAAAATCCCAGACATAACCAAAGCCAGGGTGGATGTAGTGTGACACCAGAGGGCATTATTTAAGAAGGGACTTTCAAAAATCATTCCAGAGCAAAGTTACCAATTTATCTAACAAGAGACATATCTGTCTTTTAAAATGGCAGGTTGGCCAATACATGAAACTGGTAAAAGAAGTTGGCAAGAAACCAACAGGAAGCATTTTTTCCCCTCTCTCCCTCTTATTTTGCAACCTTCTTAGAATCAATGCTATATCCCATTAACTGCACAGAGGAGTGCAAACAGTGAGTACAAACACAGCCCCTGCCCTGGCAGCCTGTTTGCTTAGCTGTGCTGGCTGTTTGAGCAGCAATAGACTTATTCTGAAGCCATAAGTTGCTGTTTGCTGTAGTGTTTTAGAGACCTGTTAAGAAGGGTTTGGGCCAGTGTGTTGACAAATGCCTTTTCTGAGTAAGAAAGCTCTCTGGAATAATTTCTCCTTCCCTTCTGGCTCTCTTCTCTAATGCAGGCACCAGTGATGCCCTAGCATGCTCCCTGCTGAAAAAGGGAGTCTGGCTGGATTGCTGGGAACATGCTCACACAGATGTGACTATCCCTTTGCCCTGTGATGGCATCTCAGAGGCTGATACTGCAGGACATGCATCTGGTACCTGTTTGCATCCTCAGCCTGCCCAATAAGCCCTGACCTTTCTGGCCTTGGCTGGGGAGCAGTCCAAGGGGAAGTTCTGGAGGAAACATTCTGTCCCATCCCTGCTGCAGACCTTGTTTTGAGGCCTTTTTGCAACACAGGACTTTGGATGGGTCTGGCAGTGTTAAAAGCCCAGTGTAACAATTTCCTGGGCAGTCTGAGCCACACCTGAGATCTGTGTGAACATGGGCTCCTTCAGTGTGGGATCTATCTGGGTAGAAACTTCTGCTTCCTCTGTCTCATAGTTCCTTAATCTGCTGCCTCTTGTACATCCCAGATGTTCCTGGAGGCCAGGGTCCCACGGCTATGGCACTCTTCTCTCATCTTTAGCCTGAGCACTGCAAGGTATTGCTTCGCAGTCCCTTTTGCTTTCATTATGTGGCCACATGAAAAAAATAATTGGGTTAGCCAAAGTGCCATAATTATCTTAATCTACTAGGGCTGCCCTAGCCTTGCCTTTCTTGAGCATCATCCAGTCTGAACTGTGCCTTTGACACTAACTCTGCTCTACAGACTAAGCACACATCACTTTGGAGATAACTTGCAGAAGCACTTTCTGTGTCCAAAATGAGGTTAGAGCCAGGTTCAGTTGGAAGGTGAGTGTCCAATGCTGAGCCAGGGCTGGGCTTGGCAATGTGGGGTCTGAGTTTTGGTAGGCTTGTGAAAATGCATGGTCTGAGTGTTTTCCTCCAGAGGAACTGGTGCAGCCACACAAAGCTTGTGATTTTTTGTCTATCTTGACCTGCTCTCAGCCTTTCTGTAGGGACCTTACCATCTTGGGATAGTGGGTCTTCAGGAACAGATCTGTGCAGACTGTTTCCTGAATCTCTCCTTTCCTGTACCCCAATTATACTCCCCTTCTCAGAAAATACCCAATCCAACTGACAGACAATCGGTTTAGGCCTAATTTTGACCCACGGCAAAACAGTAAAGTCACAATGGGGTCTGCATTTCCTTATTATCCTCACACTGAAGTTCCCCAGATGCTGTCTTCAATGCATTGAATGTTCCTAAAACAGAGCTCAGGTCCTGGCTGCTTTGATCCTTGGTGCCCTGGGTCAGTCACTGTTTCCTGTGTCCAGCAAAAGATTTCAGACTTATGTGCAAGAAATGTGGATGTTTTTGCTATTTTCAAGACATTTGGAACATCCTCACTCATGAGTCACTGGGAATTCAGTGATTGGGCTGCTCTGTTGTGCATGAATATTACATATCAAGTCATTATTTGTCTTCTCTAAAAGAAAATATTTGTTTCTTGACAAACTGAGGCAGCCCTTTCCCCTTCCTTTCCTCTTTAGCACACTGCATTTTCAAAGATCTCACTTTTGGAACATTCTATTTCCAGTCCCAAGAGAGACAAGGTGACGAGCTGTCCTTCCTGATAAAAACCTTGCAGTATTTTTACATTACAGAGTGGCTCTGTTTAGTTTGTGCTATATTTATACCAGGGGAAAAAAAGAAGCAGAGAAGTCTTTCCCATCCAGTAAGAGAGAAAATAACTCCAACCATATTATTATGAACAGCAAGTTTTTCTTCTACAATGTAATAAATTCATCTGAGCCAGGATTTGTACTGGGAAGGTGTTTTCATAATTATGAGGCAGGAGGGGACAGGAGGTGACTCTTAAATGGACCTAATTAGAGAGGTTTAAAAATAAAGTAGGAGTAGCAAAATTTAAAAAAAAAATTGATATAAATATATGCAAAGTCACGTGAACAGATACTGGGTTTACTCTCTTGGTAGATATGGCAGCTGTTTCCTTCTTGTGATCTGATCAGGAAGAGGTGAAGAGGCTCTTTGAGTGAATTTGCAGTACTGGGCTCTGTTCCTAGGGCACTTTAGGGTCATGTTAGCACACAAATGGCAAATACTAACACACTCAGAGCTTTATTCTTTTCCATGGGCTCTGGCATTATGAGATCCGGAGTCAGGAAGAAGTGTTATTCCTTTCTCACTGCAGTGATCTCCCTATTCAGCAGAGACCCACAATCACTTCTGGGGTAGGTAGGCTCAAACTGCACAATGCTTAAGAACACCTTGACCTCTAAGGAATTGCTGGGTAGAAAACAGTTCTGTTCTACACAAGGAAAGACATCTCCTCTTAGTGTCCATCCATGGTTTCCCTGGAAGAGTCCTTGAGTACTGTTGAGCCTGTGAGTCTGGGCAACTTAAGTACAACATGAGAAAGGTCCTTCCCTGCTGACTCCAGTGTAAACAGTTGTCTAAGCAGTATTTCTACAGATATTTTATTTGTATCGATACTACACAGGGCCAGCAGCACAGAGAGCACTTGTTATGATCTTCCAGTGCCACTGAAATATGAAGTGACTCCAAATTTTGGAAGGAGGATAATGATGATCATGGGAGGGCTGAGGGCCATATGTTCTGTTTTTAGATTAGAAGATTGTCTGTTCCTGGGTGAAGGCTATTAGTGGTGTCTCTGTTCAAGTCAATAGAGGGGCTGTTGTTTCTGCATTTCTAAATGGAAATTTCAAAAGATGCCTTTTACTGCAAATTTGTTTTCTCCATCTCCATGTGCACCTCACACGCACACAGCACTTGGCAAGAGCCCTTCTTTCACGAATGGTATCCTGCCACCCCTTTTGGTTCTGATCTTGAATAATAGCTGTTCCTCTCCCAAGCTAAAGACAGTTGTGATGACCCACCCTTAAGGGGAAGGCAGTCAATAGAGCCTATTTTGTACAAATCCTAATGTGGTTATTTTTCATTTTAGCTTTGAGGATTCTTTGTTCAGCCCACTGATTAAAAATATGGTGAGTGAATTTTGTGAAAATTATGTCAAAACAAATAATATGTGAAAATGAATTTTATTATAATTATGCTCCTTCTAGAAATTATTGCAAAATAATAAACACTGAACCCTTGCACTGCCAAGAACCTGATGAATATGAGTTAGCAGTAAGTATCAGGTAATCATTATAATTCCTCTGGTCTGTAACACAGAGAAACTGAAGCAAACTGGGAAATGACACAAATCTCCCTGCAAGCAGATGGTGGAGCTCTTTGGGGAAGAGGCATTTCTGCACCCAGAATTTTTCTGGCTCCTGGCCACTGCCCCAGACAAATAAAAGAGTAACAGTGCCCGGACTTCCCAACTTTGCCCATTCTTTTAAGTGTTGGTGCCTCCCATTACATGTGATTTTATAATTAATAATAAAAAAAATGTAAGCACTTATTTGAAAATTTCTATTGGTAATAACATTGTAACCTGAACACTCACATCCTTTGAAGCACCAATTACAGGTACAAACACATGGCTCACTATCTTGGCATCATTTGTTGCAGTAAGTACTATTTTAATACTCACATGTGTACTTTGGCTAATAGGTTGGTTCTTTTATCCCTTGTTTCTCCAGTCACTGCTTTAATACAAAACATGACCTGATGCAGGTGCTTTATTAACATTTACTTTGTTGCATTCATCAAACCAAAAGCAAACTTCTTTCTTTTCCTATTATGTATATTTTGTAGCTAAAGACCTGCTATTTCCTGCTATTATCTCTACTTCTGAAGACCGGTGCAAAGAAATAATTTAGCTCTCTGTAATCTCACTGGTTATTGCTTTTGCATTATGATAAAAACACCATGTCTCCTGGGAACTTCCTTCTTCTGCATTTCTTTATTGTAGGCTTGATTTTTTTTACCTGTAAGTGTTACTTTTCTAGTATACCCATAATTCTGCTTCTCTGTATTTCTTCTGATATTTTCTGTGGTTTCTTTTGTCAGTCCCACTTGGGCTTGAACCCTACTGCTTCAAAAAAAGCACGAAACAAATTCTTGTTACTCGTGTTTTAAACCAATTGATTTATTGGTTTTATTTTATCTTTCTCTCTTTTCTTTTTGCTCTGTGCAATGAAATGCAGTGAGACTGAAGAAAGAAAATTTCATCAGTCTCAACTTTCCTTCAGGCTCCTTGTGGCTGGATAAGAGCCCAAACTAAAACCATAAGGTCAACAACCCTTGCTTCCTGTACCTTCCCCATCTACTGAACAGAGCAGTGCCCAAATGCACATCCAGACTTTGCTAGTAGTCACTAATTTCGTAATGGACTAAAGTAAACTTGGCCTCAGACCAATTCTTTCTTCTAAGATGCTGGCTGTTAGCCTATCTTTATCTGGAATAACTTCCTACATACCCTCCTTGTACCGCTGAGTACAATTGTGCCAGGAGTCTGAATAGAAACTCTCTTCCTCTGTAACTCGTAACAGCAAAAATCAACATAATTAAAGAACAAAATGGGAGAGAAAGTAAGAGGTGGAAGATCTGGTGTGTGGTGCAGAAGACAAAAGCTAAATGTTCTGCTGACAGTTTTGTCTGGAAATGCTGTTAAGATTGGAGTACTTTCCTCTGATTCTACCCTCATTTCTGTAGCCACTAAGGGTCCTTGGTGCGTGAGACACACGAAGCCCTCCCTGCATTACAGGTGAAATGGCAGAGCAGTCAGAGACATGTGGGCTTGCAGGGTCTCAGGGGAGAGGCTTTCCTCCTGGTTTGTCCTGGTTGGTTTTTTGCTAATGAAATCCTTCCTAGGAACAAGTTAGTGGCTCCCTACAAGCACCTCTAGATTTCTGCATGTACTCTAATTCAATAACACCTCTGCCTGTTTAACATAGGCAGCACCAACATTTCCTGCTTATTTACATGTTTGTTCCTTGATGCTGAAAGCCAACTCCACCACTGGCACAGGGATCTGTGCCCACTTCCTCCCCAGTAGCTACCATCCAGACAGGGGAACATTGCAATCAAAGCAAGAAAGATTATTAGATCTTCCATGTGCAATACAGCAAGCCAGAAAGGGCTTCTGTTTCCAGAGCACAAGCAAACAAACTGTACCAAGTTTATATTTGGTGTAACTATATATATTTTTGGGGCAAAGTATGAGGCCAGGAGAAGGTCTGTCTGCTCTAGGAGCGACAGGCGTTATCAGTTATGAAGTTCATGTACCACTCAATTGGATTCAGAGATGATACCTCAGAAATTCATGCTTTTGAGCAAATCAAGTTTTAGACAGATAGGGGATGCCTTTTGAAAAGATATATGCAAAAAAGAGGAGACTCAAGTGCAGCAGGAATGTGCTGGTGATGGCTCACTGAAAGGGGAGCCCAGTCACCCCAAGAAACAGGGGCTGCTAATTCACTTGGGAAATAAAGATCCCAGAGAGCCTGGGAAAAACAAACAGGTCCTTCTGGGTAGTGAACTGTTTTTCAGGATTCCTTGGCAGGCAACCAGCCACTCTGCTTTGTAAGGTCTTGTTCTTCCTTGCAAGGAGGAAAAAAATAACTGAAGGGCTCCCTTTTTTTTGAATAAGGTCATCATAATGCACTCCAGAAGCCCAGCGCCGCAGCTCCTCATTGTGAGTGCTACAGAGTGTAGCTGCAGTTTACAGGTGCTTGAATAAACAACACTACCATTTTCAGGAGAGGAAAAAATGTATAAAAGACAAGCCTAATGACTTCAGCCCAGCCAGCTTTTCCCCCACACTTCACCAACCCCCCTTCCCACATCCCAGACAGCCTCCAACCCAGTACCACTGCCTCTCTCCAAGTGCGTGACAGCGCAAAAAGGCCTTTTCTCCCACAGGAACAGCCAGTGCGACCCAGATAGGTTGTGGGGAGGTTTAACCCCTTTGCTGGCTGGTCACATGCCATGTGTAATCACAGGAATGCTGTGCCACATATATATCTGTTTCCAGAGATATATGTATTTTTTCTTTTACTTACCTTCCCCATTCCAGCATGAGCATGTCCCAGCTTGACCACTACAGGAAAATTTGGAGTTGTGAGCTGAAAGACAAAAGAAGGACTTTTTCATTAGTTATTTTTTCCAGCCACTGTATTTGGAATAATTTTCTTTTATTTAGTTGCTTTTATCCCCCTCTTGGAAGCTGTAAACTGGAAAATAAAAAGGCCAAATAAAGTTTGTCTGGATGGTAGGGCAGTGAGCAAATAGCTCTTTACTGGGACCCATATGATTGAAAATGGAGGCCTGGCAGAATTCCTCAGATCTGACCCACTTTTGCTGCATGATAGCAGTTTTCCCACCCTGTACATATGGATGTGTGTACACTCATATGCTTGTAAAACGCAGTTGCACATGCAAGCTTCAGTAAGTGAACCCTTTCAGATGCTGAAAACATCTGAATGGTGAGAAAGACGACAAAGGTTGTTTGTTCTTTTCCACACAGACTGATTTGGCCTTTATAGTGAGTGTACCCCTCCCATCAGTGGGGAGGATGGGGGGACAAGGAGAGAAGGAAGTGGGGCCAACCCTTAGGTGCAACTCACAAAGTCCATCTATTCATAAAGCCTGTTCTTCTCTATTTTCAGGGGTGGGTATAGTGAAAAAAAGAAAACAAAGAAGAGTTGGAATCAGCAATAAAAATAGAAAAAAAGTCACACGTTCTCCCTGGCTTGTGTGGTGTTTCCATTGGACAGGGTCCTGCCACCCAAGGCATAGAAGGTCATCTTAGAGCACATGTGGGATTTTACTTGAAGAACTGCAAGTACCCTCTCTGCCTTTTCTTCTCCAGTTTCATGCTCATGCAAGGATTCACTTGAAGTGGTGGACTCAGAGCTGAGTGGCTGTACTCGTAGGAAGTGCACGTCAGGACAAACTAGGATATATGCACCACATTTCCCCTACATACTGGTTGGTCCATTTCTACACCTCTGCTTGGCATCCCTGTGATCTTCATCTTGTCTTGTGCTCATGATTCCTGTGATCTAAATGCTATTTGTTCAGTATATAACTGGTTATTTTTTATTCTATATTTCATTTCCTTTAAAGACACTTCTGTCTTTACTTAAGTGCCTGAAGCGATGAGTTCTATTCATTAAGCAGCTAACCTGGAGATCTGGCAAAGGGAGGCAGTTGAATTTGGTTGGATAAATGGGTCTCCTATTTATTTCAGTTTGAGAATAGATAAACAACTTGGTCTTGTGCTAATTACCAATTGTCTGTATGGACAGGCAGGCACTATGCCCTAAAGATAGAATGGTGCTGCAGTCTCCATCTGTGGCAGCTCACTATAAATAACAAAATTAGTAATGAACACTGATATGTTTTGCTATTCAGCTGCTTATATAAAGAAATGTCACAGGAGAGGAGAACAGTGAGTGCATCATGTCCTCAAGCAGCCTGTGTCACTTTCTTCAGGCAGAAAGCTGAAAGATCTTTGGACCACAGAAGGGCACAATAAATTACAGTCCTGGCTCAGGCAGGGACCAGCCTCACTGCTTCAGAGGAAGAGGCAGGAGACTGATTAGTGGCCATCCTAAAGTCAAATGGTTAAGTATATGTCCAGGCACATGAGTTTGTGCTCTATTTCACCTTTGCCTCTTTAATTCCTCATAAGAGCCTGTAATTTAATTTATGTTGGCATAAATGAATCATTTGGAGGACTGCACCTGAGGCTTACTGAAGATAGGGCTATGGATGGATCATGCCAGACCTTTAATGCTGGAAGATGAAAGGTAACCTAGTAGTTGGGGCACCCACCTGCTCAGGCTCTAGGAGACGTGGCTCGCTTCCCAGCTCTCTCACTCTCTCATCCCTGCCCCATGCCCCCTGTTTGAGCCAAAGTGCTTGCAAGCCCCAGCCTCTGTTCCCTGTTTGGGAGCAGAGGCAGCAGCTGTTCCTGCAGTGCAGGAAAAGCAAACTGCGTGCTGTGAGCCTGCCTGATACCCTGGCAAGGAGGCCACAGAAGTGTGTGGGATAGATAATGCTCTATCACCAGCTCAAAGCAGACAGAGGCCGGAAGCAATGTCTCTGCTGCCCTGTTTTTTTGTCCACTGCCTATGGTGTTGCTAAGGGAGCCTGCTTGGGCATGGGGCCCAGGAGTGGGAAGCATCTGCTTTCCTGTATACATGCAAAGAAAGTTTGGGATCCAGTAAACAACCCAAGTTTACTGTTAGTCTGGAAAATACCACCGGCAGTGACGATATGCTGCGCCCTTTCTCTTAGCTTCTTGGAAACATGAGCTCAGCTTTCTTGCTAAGGTTTGGTCTCACCCACGAAGGGGTGACAAGCTGGTGTCAGAGCATGTTGGGGTCACATGTGGCTTGTCCTAGGCACAGCGCTTGGGGCTTGGGGTGAGACAGATCCAGACTGTGAACATGTGGTAGCTTCACTGGGAAAGCTGTGGCTCCAGAGAAATACTGGTGCATGGTTGGCCAGGAATCTGCCTCTGCCACTGAAAACCCACCAAATTTCCATGTACATGAACCTGCCTTATGGAGGAACCAACATGAGAGTATGGCACATACACAGAGCTGCATTATATAAGGGGTTTATCTAGTGACAGGGGAATGCCCTTAGCCTGTGCTGAAGTTAAGTATAATCAAAAGCTCTCCATAGCAGAACTAAAGCAACCAGGGTCCACAACCACCTGCTGGAAAGCCCTTGCTGAAGTGGTGGGAGTGGTTGAATGCCACTGCAGTCAATGAGGACCCCTCCAGCTTCCACCAGAGTCTGGCTGGGACTCGAGTCCCATTTTTGTTGCTAATAAGATGGCCAGCCAGCATACTTGGCAAGTACCCAGATGGATAGGGAAGCCGAAGGAAGGGAGAATCTATTATACACACCACTCTGATGCAATTCACACACAAACGCGGTGAGAAATTCTGAGGGTGGCCAAAGCCATCACAAGGGCAGACCCCTGAGATGAGTATTTACACACACTGACTCATACATTTCCCTGAAAAGAAGATTATTACAATCACAGAATAGCACCACATTTTAATAAGAAAAGCATGTTTTTACTGAAATCATGCAAAGATATATGTCTGTGCCTTTCTGTGTGTTGCAAAGCCTCTTTTTTTCTCGGAAAAATACTGAAAAACACTTTGATCATTTCAAAATGTGCATGAACTGTTGACAGGACTGTTATAGATGAGGTCTGCAGGTTTTGAGATGGGACTGTAGTGCTACAGCTAGCTCAGTGATCATACGCAGGGTGTTAGTTCATATGCATAACTCAACCCTTTGAATTAAAATCTTACAAATGTATTCCCAGAGGTTGTGACAAAGCCTTGAAATTTACATAAATGTCTAGAGCTTGATGTATGTAGAGGCCTGTTAAGAGTCAAACAGAGTTTTGAATCCTGAACTAGGAACTCCGCCAAGTCTTCTTTGGTAGTAGTGAAGGGAGTTATTTCATGAAGTTATTTCCAACTTAGAACAGTGATGGCACAAAGTGTACCATTTTAGCCCCTGATTTTCAGGGCTCTGCTCTGTGTGTAGTATCACTGCAAAGACCACTTTGCAGTTTATCAGTTCTGGCACTGGTGTGTAAAATGACTGCTGGTATGCACACATTGGCCCTTATTTGAAAACATGTGGCTGTAAACTGTGACATTTTCCCCTTTACCTTCTGCCCCTCCTTTCCAACAAATAATGAGGGCTTCAGTATTTCCTGTAAATTTATGAATATTTTCTCTATTCTTTACTGGTGGAGCAGCAGAACAGAGTTGGATCTAAATTGATCAGGAGGGAGGAATCTTAGAAATGTTCAAAGCCACGTTGGACAAGGCCTTGAGTAACCTGGTCTACTGGGAGTAGTCCCTGAACATGGCACAGGGAGTGTAACTAGGTGGTCTTTAAGGTCCCTTCTAACCCTTTAACATTTTATAGTTCTATGAAACCTGATCTAAACCATGAATACAATGCTTTTGACTCTTTTGTTTCACTGAAACCCTCAACTGTCAATCAGCATGAGAGATGCTGATTTTAAGTTTGTGATTTTATGTACTGTCCTGTAGTCCATGAACAAAGCAGAATGTCTTTTTTGATTTCCTTCCATTATGTGTTGTTTTGTGCATTAGTTCACATTATCTAGCTCATTTTATACAACAAACTTTCAGTTTCTAGTATTATTGTTTCTTCTGCAAAACTCTTCCAATCAACTCTAAAATGAATAGCACAGGCTGCAGTTACATCATGGATAATATTAGGAAGGATTTGAGGTGCTGAGAGATGGAGTCATTAAAACTTTGGTCTCTTGGCATTGGTATTCTATTACCATAGCATCCAGCATTTTCAACCAGGCCAGAAGGCCCCATAGCACAAGGTATTGTACTTTTGGCTTCATCCTTCCCCCAGAAGTAATATTCTGAATTTTTCTTTTATACTCTAAACCTGATTTTTATGTTTATTTAGGTGCTTTTACTTTTATGATGACAAAGTCTGTTTTGGGTGGGTACCTAATGGATGATGGGAATGTTGTTCATACACTTGAAAGCTAAATGTTGGAAGTAACGTGTGGCACTTCCCTAGTGTCAATTAAGTTGAAGGAGCAGTGAACATATAATTTCCTGTAAAAGCAAGCAAGCTGATTCAAACCTACAGGAAAACAATGATGTCATGATACAATGTCATTGTGTTTATGGAACTATCTTACTAAAAACTTGAGCTGAAGATCAGCATCAGTTGCCTGTCAGCCTTGCCAGGCATGGTCAGATCAGGGCTGCATGTGATATGGATTCCTGTAAAACACACACCTGTGTATTGACTACTGTATTGTAATTAGAGCACACTGAGGAAAAAATCATTATCTGGGGAAAGAGGGCCTCAAAACAGCTTTCAGGACAGCTGAAGTAAATCCTGAGGAGGAGTATGTATTTGCAGAGGTCTCGTGAGGAAGGAGGGTTATGATGAGAAGAGCAATGAGATACTTGTGACAAGAGGAGTTCAATGACAGCTGGATCAAGACAGCACTGTACAGGTGGGACCTGAAGCAGTGAGGCAGTTGATGGATGAGATGGAAGCAGATGGTAAAACAATATCCTTTGATTCTCCCACTGCTTTTAAAAAACACAACAAAAAATAAAAAAAAAGAACAGCAGCATGACTTAATCCCCACATCCTTGAGTAAACAAACCACAAACCAATGTTTCAGGGTTCCTAACACTTGCTGTGGTTAGAATGGGTCATGGAAGTGAATAAAAAGGGGTAAGTACAAACCAGAATATTTTGTCATTGAGTCCACATTTAACATTAAGTAACTTCTTTATTTAAGACAGGACGTATTTGGGTTCCCTTAGTGGAGAATAAGCATTGTGAGCACTTGATATTATTCTCATTCCTTTGGAGCTTCAGGTGTGAGAATTATATGAACATATACAGAAAAACAGATGCTCAGCAAAAAATCCCAAAATGCAGTATGTGTACGCACATGTGCATGTTTGTATTCTCACACATAACTAGCAGTCCTGGTCAATAAATCCCCATTACCATGTATCAAATCACAGGCAGGTTTGTAAAGGTTCTATGACTACATATAAAATTTCTATAATTCCTTAATGCATGATGTTCACTTAGCTATTTTGCAGTGGTGCCTTTAAGGAAGCTTCTTGTCTTTCTTTTTTTGCTAGGAGAGTGAATATATTCTCCCGACTCCTTATGCTGAGAAACTGTCCAAAATTTTTTGCGGGATGCAGTGAAAGAGAAGAAGAAACTCTTGAGTTTCCTTTCCCACCCCTGACCTGAATTGTGTGCCTTTTGCTATATTTTTCTCTAATTAGAAAATACCATCCCCCATGTAAACATATTGCCAAGGGAGAGATGGTGAACACCAGTTATTAACAGGGTAGGGAACTCCCCAGGAATTTTCTTTTGATGTTTACCTTTGAAAAAACTGTAGCATCTGAGCTACGGTGAAAGATATAAGAAAAAGACAGATGGCAAATAAAATGCTTTATGAATTTATGCTGGAATTTTCAAAGCCATCACTCTGCCAAGAATCCCTGAGGTTCACAAGATACTAGCCTACAAACCTCTCTTCCCTTGGCAGGTGTGACTGTCCCTCTTTTTGGGAAAACTCTGAATTCTCACTGATTTCAAAATGGGCAGCATGGGGTTTCTCTGGAGAGAAAAGAACTTCCCTAAAATTCACAGAGGAAAACAACATTTTGCAGCAAGTCTCACCAAAGCCAATGATTCCCCTGTTGCTGCTGGTCTCTAATCTCGCCACGCAGTCTGCTGCAGGTACTTTTCTGTGTGCACCAAAGGACAAGATGCATTCGGATCTCCCCCAGCTTTTACACACAGTGAAGCCGCATACCCTGACCACAAAGCTGGGAGGCCCCCACACGACTCCAAGGGCTTACTTGTGATTTCACAACCTTCTGTAGCACATCTGAGAGTGGTGCAGCTAAGTCAGTGTAAAATGAGAAGCGGGTCCTGGGCTTATTAGTACATTAATTGAGAAATATCTGCCTGCCACAGAAATGGCTCTGGAGTTTTCTTGTAAACCTCATGCCATTGTAACTGCCAATGATCCCGTGCAGACTTGGCTGGCATTGCCACGTCAGACGCTGGAATGAGCAACGAGCCATGGATGCTGCCTGGTACAGGCAATGGGATACTGGAACATTCGAAATACTCTCTGGGCTCCTGAAAGCTCTTGGGCAAAGAATCACCGCCTCCTTCTTGCCATTCTTCAGCACTGAAAGCTGTAGAAATAGCAGCACAGACGACCAGGCAGTCACAGTTGGACTTCTTTGAAAGATCCATTTTTTATACCTTTTTTAAAAGCACAGTTAATAATCTTGATTAATGCCTGAGGAGGGACTTTGGACATAAAGAAGAATGAGGATTACGGGAAGCATCACGATGCAGCTGACATCTCATGCCACATCTATACTAGTAAATAGAACAATGACATAGCAAGGACACTGGCCCTGATTTGCCTGTACTGTTAAATTGTTAGACCAATCTCTGGCATATTCCATCTCAAGATGAATAACCTTCTCCCAGACATCTCCCAAGCACAACATGGAACCAGCATAAGTCTGCAGACATGCCCCACAGAACACTGGAGGCTAGGAGAGCTTGATAGCATGACTGTGGTTGGGCCATGACAGAGCTGCCAGAGAGCTGGCACTGCATGGTTTGCCACTGTTAATGTAGCCTCTCTCTATCTCACTGGGCTGGGCAGGAGAGTAGTTCTTACCTTGCATTATGCCCTATCTCTGTATGCTCCCACATTAGTGTTTCCCTTTGGCTGTACAGACAAATGCTCTACCTCACACAGCCAGATGTCATACCACTCCCACATGACATTTTCCACTGACTACGTTTTTTAGACTGAATTCACAGTGGGTCCTTTTTTGGCTTACAGCCACAGATATTTACACCACATTTCTTTTGCCCACTGACCTGGAAAGTCAGGTATTGCCTCATATGAGAAATGTTTGAGCTATGGGTTCAGTTTGTTCTATTTTACAGCTAGATCATATTTTCAGCATTTTGAGCCCTTAGGCTCATGCAGGAATTCAAATACTTTGCTAATGTGGCCTGGAGTGAAACACACATGCCTTACTTTTTGTGCTCTGGGACATAAATATGGGTAGTAAATCCTATTCCCTGAATTTACCTCCTCCATGCTGCACTGGCAACATCTCTTCCTAACCTTGAATTTTGTGCGGTGTCTTTTGTAGGCACCTAGAGCAGGTGGGGGCCAGGTATGAGCTCTGTTCTTCCTACATCCTCATTCTTGTGCTTCACAGTTTCAAGCTTCTTTCTCCAGATAAAAAATCTTCCGTGTTTATCCAGACTGATTTTTAGCTCACGTCAGAGACATTGAGGACATGAAAGGCAGCCATTGTATCCCATGTTTGAATTAGCTCTGTGTCTTTTGAGATTTCTTGGGAACTTTGAAATTACATGTTTTTGGTAGGAGCCAAAAACTGTAGGAAGGGCTGTATTTCACAATCTCTCCAAATTCAGCAGTGGCTTGGGAAAGAGAATGAGGTCCCAGGGGGAAAATTTTATATTTTGAAAGGTGGAAGTATCATGTTTCAATGATTCAGTGAATGAGCACTAATTAACTTCTTCCCCCCCTCCCCAATCCAAATAGGACATGGAATGACTTCAAACTGCAAACGGGAAGCTTTTCTGACATTCATTTAATTTCTCCATGTTTCATTCTTGAGGATCCTTGAGATATCAGTTTCGGGTTAGGTAAATATCCAAACCCTTGAACCCCTCAAGAGCTGAGAAATAAATTTTCCTGCCTAGGCTTCAAGGGCATGAGCCTACAATGGCACCACTTGGGTATTTGTCTCCCTCTTGTGTCTCATTCCATGAGATAAGATACAATCCCACTCCACTTGTTTGCTAAAGGCACTAGAGCTTCCAGTGAAGTGGAAGAAACTGTAGGTGACCTGTGCTCCGAATTGTCTGCGAACTCAGTGCTGAGAAACAATCTAGTTTGATATCAGGAGTAAAAAGCAGAAGGGAAATCAAGCAGGCTCCACACAGGATGTAGGCAGACTTATTTTCAGCTGGGCCTGGCTTCTGTTTACATCTTTCCCAGCTGTAACAAGGAAGGGGTTCCTGAAGTGAAAGCATTCAGATGAAGACAGAAGAAACCACTGTGTGGATCAGCCCTTTTCATCTCGCAACCACCACCTCGGCCAGCGGCGTTTTTCCCCTGCTGAGCACACACTGATGTACCTCACGCTGCAACAGCCAGGAATGGCAAGAAGCAGGAAGCAGAGAAATTCCTTTTGGAGTAACACATAGACCCTCTTCTTTACCTTGGGCAAGCCTGGAGTGGCAAAGGATGCTGTGGTCTCTGTGAGACCACTCCTTCTGTTTGTCTAGAGAGAAAGGGTTCACCCTTTACTGGAAAAAGAGGTGGAGAACTGAGCTGATTTCATCTGTGAGGCAATATCTCCAGTTCTCAGGGATAAATGAGACAAATGTTAGTGAGTTGGTCCACGCCCAGTACAGGAAGGCATTTGTTTTTTTCCCAGGCACAGTGCTGAGGTGGTTGCGGGATCCAGGTAGAATTTTGGAATGTGGGCAGAAACCCACATGGATGTGCCCAAAAGAAGGGCATTGGGTTCAGCAGAGGAGCTCATGCCAGGCAGACTGGCTGGAGTTAGAACCATGCACAGTCAAAGTCTAAAACTAGTCTGGAAAGATGGGTTTCTTTTAAAACTTTTCCTTTTAATATAATTCTACCTCTTTTCTTCCCATCAAACTTCACGCTATAAAATTATTTTTCAGAACCAGTTGCTGAAATCTTCTATTGTGGTCATGGCTTTAATTCTCGTGGAGGTAGTGCCAGCACCTCAGTAATGCAGCAGCTGAACTTCTCTGCAGTGTTTCTGTGCTGCACAAACTTCTGCTATCAAAATACACGGACTGAATTTCAGGGGAGTGGGAGTGCTTTTCAAACAACAACAACAAATCTTTGCACAGACAAACAAAAACTTTGCTTTCTCAAAGAAGCTGAATAATACCTTAACTGTTTAGCCTTACATAAAAGCTGTAAAGTTAAGTTAATGTGTAAAAAATTAGTTTCAAATGGGAAAAACCAAATGGACTTTTCAATTTTCTTGATTTTGTTTATTAAATTCTGAAATCAAAGAGAGTTTTGTATACACTTATCCTTGCAGACTTCTCAACTGATTGGTTCTCATCCATCAGTTGAAGGTGGGATAGTAAGGAAAAGATTCAAAACTTCCCATGCAGAGGTGGCTTGGCTGATTGCATGCTCAGAGAATAGCAGGTGTCCCTGCTATATATTTGCGCACTTTTGGACTTCAGTAGCAAAAATCTCTGATACTGGGCCTTGAGGACAGAGTACTACTTCATATGCACTTTTTAGACAGCCCTAATTAGTTAAATTAGTTTGTCTGTATCATAAATGTAAAGCAGTGCACACTGGATTTGTCTCTAATTGTGGCATTGCTCTGGTGATGGGTTGCAGACTTCTTTTTTTTTTTTTTAACTTTCTCATTAGTACTTAGCTTAAGGCATTTGTGAGAAACCACAGCCTCCTAAAGCTCCCACTCCTGTCCTCTTAATTTTGACTCACAAGGTTTTAATGGATGAACAGAAGGCAAAGAAAGTCTTTGGTTCTCATACCATTCAGCAAACCTCCGGCTGGCACTGGCATTGTTTGGGAACCCTTGTGGGGATGAAAGCAAAGTCTGTACAGATGTGGCCTCTTCTGAGACTGCCCTTTGAGGCCTGTTGATTCTCAGAACAAAGAGCACGTGAGGAGGGTGACTGGCAGGGGATTTTCATGGAGTGCTCTAAGTGAAGTTATTTTAAACTGATCCTGCACCACACAAGGCTAATGATAGTCCTTGGTGGAAGGGGTTCCCAAAAGTACAAATGCTGCTCTGATCCTTTGTACAGAGCGAATTTTTCCATAACCTCAGTGGGACACTGTGTGGAGATTCTCTGGGTTGATAGGCTCATGAAGCACATCATGATGCAGGCTCACTAGTCTGGAGCTGGAAAATGTAAGGCTGGATGAATGTGGCAAAAAAGCCATATGTAGATGGCCTATGCAGGGTCAGTTTGGGTGTTTCTGTTCCCAGACCTTTCTGTGGAGGGGGCATGGGGTTGGCTTACACGGATCTGGCTGCTGCTGTGTATTTTTGGACCTTGGTCTCCACCTGTGAGAAGTTAATGGAGTGAAGCCATCTGGTTGGGTATCTCTGTGCCTGCTGTGAAGACACGCTCACAGAGCACTAACGACAAATCCTGTCCTTTCTTCCTAAACCCTCACACAGGGAGTTTATGAGGCATGATGCGTGAGCCCTGCCCCAGAGAAGGATTAACCAGCTCTCCGAAACCGGGAGTGGTGAATGGGATCCCTCCTGAAACAAATCCTGCTATGAGTCCAACCACTGATTAAATTGAGGCTTTGGAGGGTAAAACTGTAACCGGGGCAGGAAATGTGATTACATCCATCAATCCAGCCATCTGACTTCATGCTGCTAATGTTGCCCTGAGCTCATCACTGTGGCAGCACGGCATCACACACGTAAGGGCTGGAGTTAGAGCACTGAAAGCAATGGGAGTTAGCTCATTCATTTTGATGAACCCATGCTTTCTTTTGCAATATCTGGTAAAGAATGTTTATCTCAAATTCCTCTCCTACCCTGAGGTATTTTCACTGTTTTATTGCTCAGTTTTGTAACTTTGAAGCAATCCCTATGAGGATGGCCTTTCATGCCCAAAGTTGAGGCTGGCTGAGAGTAGGAGGACAGCGGAGAGGCTGTGGCCATTCACTCAGCTTATGATGCAAGGTCCCAGGGGGACATGGACCAAAGCTGCCTCAAAGTGTCCCCAGAGCAGGGAGAGGCAAGCTTTTTCAGGAATTCGGAGCAGTGCTGGGAAAGCTCAGGAAGAGGGAGAAGCTGCTGACCCCTTCCTCCCTCTTGTCTCTTCCCACATATCTGTGGGGCCTCAGATGAGGTCGTTAAGGAAAAGCTGGGACTCTTCCTCCTAGGATGGCACATGTCCATGCCACACCAGAACTGGCCTGGGACCATGGACCTCATTTGACCCAAAGTTTCCAGGTTGCTAAGTAATGCCAGGAGACACGAATCTCTTCTATATGTGATTTCATTCTTTAATGCCATAAGCTAATTGCTTCCTTGTACTGCAATATGTTCCAGCTGTCAGTCTTTATCTGTTTCTGGGTTTCTTCTGTCACTCTGGAGCATGGGCAATTTAGAAATGGTTCCCACATTTCCTATTGTACTTCAAAAGAAACAAGAAAACAAAACACTCTCAGGCAAAATCTGCCTGCTCCTAACTGTACTTCTCCATGTGAGAGGATCCAAGATCAAATTATCTCAAATATTACCTATCAAAAGGGTTACTTTGCATTTGTTGATGAAGAACAGAGCTTCTTTGGTGATGCTGCACACATAGAAGCCCAGACAGAACTGGGACAAGCTAAGTAGTGCAGGTTGTGATAAAGACGGTGTTAATCTTTAACGTGGTGAGACTACTTGCACAAGCTTACAAAGTCTGGCTTGGGACTGAGTGAGAATGAGGAGCCTTCATTTGTAAAATTTGGTGTAATCTTTCTGTGTCTCCACCAAAAGATGACATTAATTATATTGAATTCACTTCTTTAGATCCACTGGGCTGGTTGAGAGGTGATTAGGTGGTACACAGGACTGCATAGAGAGCCAGAGATCAGATTTTCAGAGTTACAAGCAATCCATGTGAGAAGGGGATAAAACAGGTCCTTCTTCTCCAAGCACAGCCTTAAAACATTTCCCAACACCCAAGATTATTTTTAACGTGCTTTCAAGATACAAAGTAGTATATAAATTTTAATATTTTTCAACTGCAAATATGTTATGAAGGGAAGAAAAGATGTATAAGGAGTTGCCCAGAGAGGTGGGTGAACTTGGCAGTGAAATTCAAAGCTGACCTTTTCAAGGTATTAATCATTGGCTAAGCTAACATCTGGCTTGTAACTTCAACAGGAGACAGGATGCTGAGTTTACGGAAAGAGTGAGAGGGAATTTGTCAGTGAATCGGGAGGAAGACAGAAACAGAATAGGTGTGAATTGTTAGGGAGCTGCCTAAATTAGGTGAAGCAGAGGCTATTTGTTTTAATTCAGTGTGAGTGTTGCAGGAGGCAGAAGCCCATAGACACCCTGATCCTTGGTTCCTACCACTCTACTTTGCTTACAGCTTATTGATGGGAACCAGCAACATGAAGAATTAAATACCCAGGTGCAAACTGAAGCAGCTCTTAACCTCAGTGACCTCTATTTCAGTCTCATTAGTTTGATCTGTCCTGGGAGTGTCAGCTGGTGGCCGGAACTCTTCCCTCAAGCAATAGCCAGCAAGAGAGGTCTGTTGTATGTTCATGTCATTCATGACCATGGTGAGCTGCATCATGGAGCTTAAAATGCAGTAGGGCAAACATATCCAGCAATGAGGAGGGTAAATTTAAACTGTGCAGGAAATCTTCGTAATGAATGGGGTTTATATAGAGACTTCAGATGACACTAAGAATGATCAGTGCTACTGCTAACTGGATCAGTGTTAATCGGAACACCAGTTCCTCTGTGTGAACATGACCACAAAAGCCAGCAGAGAATGAATACTTTGGCCTTTTGGGTCATGCTTGGGACATGGGCTTTGCTTGCCAGGTTGGCTATGGAAAGTGTGTCATTTAGTGGATGTCCATTTGGAGTGTGGGGCCAAAACCCAACATGTGTTCTGGCAGCAGTGCAAGGTTGGGACACTTCCTGTGAGAGAGGAGCCCAAGGCCAGCTGGCCGGGCAGTCAAAGCACTGGCACTCTGAGCTCACACTGTGAACCTCATGTTAGCTGTGTCTCAGCTACATTTGCAAAGAATGGTACAATGTATGTCAAGTGAAGAAAGGAGTTTTAGTCGGTAGAAGTGTGCCAACACCGGGACTTTTTGAAGGTAGAAAGATCATAGGTCTGACCTGGCCTTCACACTGCCCAGGGAGACACAGGCAGCAAGAAGGGAGGAAGCCCCACAGATACCATGGCCTTTTTTGGGAGGTTTGTAGTGACTGCAGATGACATGGAAAAGCAGTCTGTCAGAGTGCTGTCAGGTGATAAAAGAAAAGCATAATCCCATCATGCATTAGCTACTGCTCACCCTGTTTACTGCAAATGTAGCCTGAGTTCCTAGATTTGGAGAAATAAGGGCTTAGGTCTAGGGTTCAGTGGACTCGAACAGCTTAAGAAAATGATTCAGCTAAAGCCAACACTGACTGGAAACAGAGGGCAGCTCCTCTGGTAGCTGCTGCTTCAGTGCTGCCAGCTTAGGGCTGAAGCCTTCAGTGCACTAGGCATTGTACAAAACCATAATGCAAACATCCAGGCAAAACACAGCTGGTGAATAAACAGGAAAGCAAATGAGTGCAGGTGTAGTGGGAAGACGGTTAGCACAAATGAGTATACACCAGATTGTGACAGAAAATCATCACTGCTCCTAGCAGTTACCTGGCTAGGCAGGGATAGATCCTGGGGAAGTACAGGAGTAGATTCTCCTGGTGTAAACTATTCTGAGACTGATTATTTGACAGGTGGACCTGTGAAAAACCATCAGAGTGAAGCAGGTCCTTCAGCCATTCCCATGACACAGAGCTGTCCCAGGTGTGCCGGCCAAGTGTGCTCAAGCCAGAGTTTCTGTCTTACCTAACCCACAAGCCTGGACCTGATCTGTAGTAAAACTTCTGATGAGATTTCACACAGTCTTTAGCTTAGATGAAGTTTAAGGATGCAGTGAAAGAACGAAGCTCTTCTTGAGGTTGAATTCTTAACTTCCAGAGTAAAAGCCTGGGATTTGGAAACCTGAGATCAGCATATTTCCACTAATGAAAACCCCAGTTTTGAGTATGATCTGACAGAGCTCTGAAATTGCCTGTCTGGGTGTGGTGGAAAGTACAGTTGTTTGCAAATCCATGCATTGGGAAGAACTTGCAGAGGTGTTTTTTCTTGGAGACAAGATGACCTGTTATCAATATATACAATTATAAATCAGGGTATACTATGCTGAATACTGTGCAAACCACACCCTGATTCAAGCAACTATAGTCAAAACAGAGAAGATGAAGGAGAATTATCTTCATTTGGGGAATGAAGAGCTGAAACACTGGAAGATAAAGTGACTTGCCATAAATCGAACAGGCAATCTGTGTCAGAGCCAGGGATAAAATCCAGATCCCACTGAAGCAACCTAACTAGGAACATCCTTCCCATTGAATAGTTTAATTAACATAAATTAAGCAGCAAGTTGACTCAACGTGTTTTTAATTTTACTTGTGTGCTTCAGAGAACACAATAATTGCATTTTATAATCTAAAAATAAACAAACACATATGTTTGTTAGAAAAACAACAGGCACACAGGAAAAATAATTCTTCCTTCTATTATATTTGGTGGGGAGTCCTTCATTAGTACTAAAATTATTATGTGAAGGAAGAAGGCAAAGAACTCTCTCCTTCTGTGCTATTTCATTAGAATTAAAAATAACTCTTCTTTTAGGTCTGTGCTGAGTGCCAGCACTCTGTGTAAACACAGAGTCAAATAACGGATTCTTTAAGCACAGATTCCATCAATCCACCACATCCTCAGTCAGCTCAGTGATGTGCAGAGGGCAAGAGGCAGAACTGAGAATTTGCTAACACCTTTGCAAGTGCAGTTGAGAGGGTCCAAAGACAGAAAACAGTCTGGAAAGCACCTGAACCCTCCCATATGCTGAAAGGGAAGATAAGAGCAGAAGGGATACAATAGCAAATCCCAGTCAAGGGAAAGATGTCTTTTAAACTCAGCAACAAATCTCTCTAGTCTTTGAAGTTGGCTATGCCAGGCTTCATTCCCAGACAGCAGGGTGAGCATTCCTCTCTAAAATTAAGCCCCTGGCAATTACTCCCCCCAGGAATAGGCATGTACTGAGTGCAGGAAAGCTACACATGAGTGACAATAGGATTTAAAGAGCAAGAGAGACAGAAGAACTGATTTAGACCTCATGGGAACATTCACAGAGCCTTTTCTACATGCAAAACACTTGCATTGAATTAAGCTAAATCAATATAAACCAGCTGGAAAGTGATCAATGGGGATGGCATTCCCAGGCACACAAGAGATGATTTTGTAGGGGCTGCCTACCAGCCTAGTGCCACGTAGCCCTGACCAGCACAGATTCACCAGGAGGGTCAAAAGGCAGCAGCTCTTGCGGTAACCACTCTTGCAATGCATGATCCAAGCACAGCCCACATCTGCAGCTACAGCCCTGCCAGTGCACAGCCACATCAGCAGTGCTGGCAGGGAGCGCTGGGCCTGCGGGTGGCAGTGGGTCAGCTGGAGCCTGGTGCTGTGCTGGGAGGATGATGTCCCACCTCGCCAGCCCAGAGCACCTGCCCAACAACTGCAAGTCTGCCCGTTGCATGTTTTGTACACAGGTCAGCCTCCACTGACTTGGGCTCTCTTCTGCAACTCCTTTCTCACAGTTAAAGTGAAACTAGACAATTTGGCAGACCCCTGGCTTTTGTCTGCGGAGCTGAAAAGGCACAACACTCTCTTCCAGTTAAAGTGAAACTAGACAATTTGGCAGACCCCTGGCTTTTGTCTGCGGAGCTGAAAAGGCACAACACTCTCTTCCTGTGACATTGCTGCCAATATGACACAAACCCTGCATTGATTTTTCACTGGGATAATTTTACAGGATTTTTTTTTGTTTGTAAGGAATGTCAGGAAAATATGAGTCATATTTGATGCACCCAGCATTATGTCTAAAATTGCACTTTGAAGCAGAAACCTGACAAACTGGAACCTGGTGGCTACATCCTTCCAGCCACTGCAACCCTTCCAAGAGAAACTGCCCCTGTTGCACTCTACTTTTCTTCCACAATCAAAGTTTGAAGACATAAGTTCTAGATAGATCACATTCTTGTGCTCAGGTTTATGCTACTCAGGCTGAAGAGTTGGGAGTGAGAAACTAAATAAAGCAGGTTTCTGTCACACTCTTCCAGTCAGGTACTTGTCATCCAACATCAGTCTGCACAAAGTTTAATATCAGTAGGGATCAATTGGAGGTTTCAGAGCCTGGTTTGTCCAAGCTATTTGAAACACATACCTCAGGCTGAGAACAGCTGTTTCTCAGTAATACCAGTATTCGTCCCCACTGATGACAGTGCTGGTGACCAGGTCAAATATACACATCTGCAGGATACATGCCTACTTTTGTTTGAATGAAATTGATTTTGAGCACAACCCTGGTTCCTATAGGTAAAAAAAAAACAAAGGTAAGAAAATTCTCAGAATGGAAGAGTGTCATCACTGAAGCCTTCACCTTACTGGAGCTCACGCTCTCTAGGAGTATGGAGCGTAATTTGAAAAATTTAAACAGGGCTTGTTGTCCACTAGCAGATATTGGGGGCCATGGAAAAGGAGGAGCCTGGTTTGCTCTAAGATGCTGGCAAGTGGTAACTGGACTGACTATGTGTGGAAGTGTGGAGGCTCTGTGTCCTTTCAGCCTTCACTGCTCAGTAATTACAGGAAATTATGCTTAGGTGACTCTCTAGCTGAATGCTTCTACATCACTCAGAGGAGGCTTTATTTTTGACAGTAGCTGGTTCTGAATTACTGGGTGCTTCTAATAGTTTTGAATTAAGCCTGACATCTGCAGCTCACCAGGGTGCTGCATCACAGGAATTTGAAGAGTACTGGCTTCCATACAAAAATGAAACATGTGAACCACATGTCACTAAGCAGTAAGATAACCGGGCCTAAAGGCAGCAGAATTTTGGATTGTCAGGGGTTTGAAAAGCCAAACTCCTTGATCTTGATGAGTTGAGTCTTTAGGAAGACAGAAAACATGGTTGGAACCTGAGAAAAAGCAATCAAAATCTACTGGATGAGCCAGAGTGACTTTTTGAAAATGCCATTAAAATTTGCCAGCCAAAGGAAATCACCTAATTCATACTCAAAGCTACACGAGACAAACAGTGCTGTCATACCATAGAGGATGCCATTACCAGACAAGAGAGTGGCAACAGAACAGAACATTGAGCATGGAGCTGCCTCATAAACTGCACAGAGATGTACAAATGTCGCCCTGGTTTTTAGAAATCTTTTAGCCTTCTGATATTTACATTCTAGTTACACACTTTCCCATGCTTTGTTCTGTAAACACTCAGTTGTTTTGCATTCCTTCATAGAGGTGGAGAAAGCTGATGGATTGGTAACCTGTCCAGTGTCATTGGAGAGGTGGCCCTTTCTCCCTCCAATGCCCTGTCTCTTTTGTAAAACTATAAGTAGTGGAGTCAGATAATAAACTTCCTCTTTTCACCCTCACCTTCAGCTGTGTGAACACGCGTGTGCTTTCCGTGTCCTACCGCGACATACAAACACCAAAAGTCAGGACAACTGCTTGTATTTGGAAAAACCCTCAAGGACCACAGTAATTTCTGTCGCTGTCCAAGACACTGCCCAGCATGGACAAAGAGGACTATAGCACCATGTTTGCAGGCAACACTTCATGGGACCAGTGAGCAGTGCTGCAGAGGATTAAAATATTACCTTCTCAAAAGCAAATGAAGCGCCTGTGTCTTGAACACAATGCTGGTAAAGTGTTTCCAGGAATGAGCACATTAGCATAGAAAGTAAAACTACAGGCAATTGACCATAAACAAATAAAGCTCAGGGCTTAGTGTGGTGAGCTAATTCATGTTAGAGTTGTGACTAAACTTATGGGCAATTAGCAAATTGTAAAAAGTATAAATTATAATCACACCAACAGAAAAAAAAATACCCACGAATAAAAACATGCCACTCCCTTAATTTCATTAAAGAGGTAACTCACCAAACAGGCAGAAGATCAAAACAATTGAAAAAGAGTTTGAGGATGTCTTCCAAAGGAGAGGGAACCTGTTAAGGCTTGTCACAATTACTGAAATCACAGACCAGTCAAATGAAAACTCCCATGGCAAGGGAACAGGCGGTCACCTGATGCAGTCTGGCATAAATTCCTTTATGTTGGAGAAATGAGGTATTTATTTCAGAGGCAACCCTACTACATAGCCATAAAGGTGAGCATATCCATTTTTGCTAGGTCTACTGACAAAGCTAGTTGTTAACACAGCACTGCAGTTTTAACAGATCTGAGTCTGTGATGAACACAATATGACACATTTTATTCCTGGTCCAAATTTACACTCAGTAAAACAGGTGGATAGGAAGCATTATCAAAATGAGAAACCATCCAGTGGAAAAGAGTAAGGATGTAAGGAAGTTAACAGGGAGCTGCGTTTAGCCTTGCTAAATTACAGAATTTTGCAGAAGATGAGTGGTTTGTCAGCTATGAAGATCTCCTTCAGAAAAGATCTGAAGCAGTAAGAATGCCTATAATGTTAGAAAGTGATCAAACCAAAGCCTGGCACACCTAAAAAGAAACAGATGAGGTAGAAAAAACTTTGAAGAACTGAGGTCCTGGAACCATCCACTCCTACCTGAAAGCAAACCAGATCATCTATGAAAAAAAAGTGTATCTGGCATTCTATGCTTTTCTTGGTGAAGTTGCATAGAGAGAACTGTATTTTGAAGACACTTTCTGAAAGCAAGTGGCAGCAGCAACTGCCCTGATGACACTGCCCATGTTATGCACTGATAGACTGAAAATCAGGCCCCAGTGAAATGCACCTCTTTCAGATTTTATAGCTCTAAATAATTTCTGAACAACAGGCACAGCTCATTCAGGACTACTGTTTACTGCCATTTAGTGAGGAAGTATTACATTAGCTGGCATTCAGGATAAGCATCTCTTGAAGTCAAAATAATTTTGCAGTTACTTAGAAACTGATTGTACTTTCATCACAATACTGATTTGCCAAAATATCACATATCAGTCCAGTATAACTTGGGAAAAACAAACTAAAAGGCCCTTGAAATGCAAGGTTTCAGTAATTCACAATGGCTTATCTCTGTGAAAAAATGTCATCAAGACACTATTTTCTAGTGGAAATGTCAAATGAAAGCAGGAGCTTTTTAAGCACTAGGAGAATAATACATTTCCCTTAAATGGAGATATTTTTCTTTATGAAAATGCATTAAAACAGTCTATTGACAATACTTTTTATGCAAAGCAGGACTTTCAGGACACTGTAAATCACACAAAACTTAATTCTGTGCTGGTCTATCTGCTGTCTTCTGCCAGGCTTACAGTCTCTTGTGCTATCAGAATAACAATAAATCAACAGCACAGATCTAAGAGAAGCACCTATGAATATTCTGGGAATCTAAATGAAGCCAGTTACAAGTATTAACAGTCATAAAGTTATTTAGGCTTCCTATGCATTTAGATATCTAAGGACCATTTCTGTGGTCTGGGCCTTAATATTTTTGGGACAGAGGGGCAAAGCACTGCAACTGTATTGAAAACAGCTGAAACAACCTTTGTTTTATCACAGCACCATTTTCTAACTTCTAAACCCATTCCCCCCAAAAAAACCCATAAACACTAAAATGCCAACAACAAAACCAAAGTAAAACAGAAGGAATGACCTTAAAATAAAATAATTAGATTTCCTTCTGGACCCCCCCATAAGGTCCTCCCATCCCAATAAGGGAATAGTGACATTGGTTCAAGGTGTCGTCCCCTGTCTGAGTCATTCTGCAGAAGGGAAGGGAAAGGGAAAGCATTTAGAATGGGTCTCCAAGGCTTTAGCCCACTGAATTCCTCCCCAACATACAATCTCTGGAAGAAGTGGAAGAACCCCTTGAGCAGGAAGTGATTCAGAAACATATGATGGTCTGCTTGCAGTGACTCACAACACATCAATAGCAGAATTGTCCAGAGACCTACAGAATGTCAGGTCTCTTTTCATACCATTGTGCAAGCACAAGTACCGAGAAACATATGTTTCCTATCACTCAGCCCAGCTTTATGCTAGACTGATATATAATAATCTCTCTTGCCTGAAAACAGTCCTGGGCTTGTATATGTATGGTCAGTATATTATTTTTATTAGCATCATCATTAGCAGCATCATCATCATCACCATCACATATGTTTCTGTTGCAGATTGTATAGATGCAATTACAATTTGTTCTTTGTTTCCATCAGACTGCATAACGTCAATATATACACTGTGGATGGTATGCATGTTTAACACTGTCCTCTACAAGCAGGTGCCATGTAGACCAGCCATCCCCTGATGTCTCTGTGGCTGATCATAACTTACTAGAAGATTCTGGTTTACCTTTTGAGAGATTTGCCTTCTGGTGACCATTCAGGATGGAATATTCCTCTGTGAGTGCCTCCCTTAAGAAGAATATATGGAATATTTCAAGTAGACCAGGAGACTTAATAGACATATGCTGGGGCCCTAAGGGCCCTGTAACAGTACATAGGCCTTAGAACAAGGGACACGCAGCTTACCTACCTGAGACCGATAGAGAAAGTACACGTTCCACATATAACCAATAGAAAGTATGAAGTATACACTTGGGGCCAATAGGGGAATGACACGACCGCTTGTATGGGACCGAGAGAACTGTATAATTGGGTGTAATGTACAACAATAAACGGAGCCTGTTACATGCATCATGTTGGTGTCGATTGCTCCCCCCCGCTTCCGGCCGCGGCAGACATAAAAGCAGATACACAAGCAAAGAAAAAGTTGGTTTGCCCACGATGAAGAACATCTGACTGCTTCTTTGTGAATCTGACAACTTCAGCTATGAAAAGAGCCAAGGAAGTGTAGCAGTCCCAGAATTTTTTAATAATTATAAAAATTTGGCCAAATTTGGTCAAGTTTCAAACTTGTGGTACCTGCAGGTAGCACCTGCTAAGCACAGTCTTGCCAAAGATCTACCCCAAGCATATCAAAACATCTCCCTGTGCTATGCAGGTTTCCAAAGTACAGAGGCACACTGAGACCTTCCCCTGCAATTGCAACTCTCAGGTGCTACAGGTGCGTGACTGCAGCAAGGCAGTCCGTGGGTGTGGCAACATGAACAAACAAATGTAGGGAAGCATATTACTTTGTGTGAACTGATGTGTAGCAATTATCCCTGCTCATTCTTACTCTGCATAAAATGGGGTAATTCACAGCAATTTACCCTTCAATAAAAGGCAAATAAACTACATTTTCAGCATGGTGAGAGCTGTCACGCTGACAGACACCAGTTTGTGGTCATGAGGAGCTGATGGGATGTGCTACTGCATGGTGGTGTTTCTGCACCTCTGTCCCTTTCTTTGTGCATGCCACACTCCCTGTGCTGGGATAACATCAGGGCAACAATAAAAGCCATGGTTTAAACACAGGAAAAAATAGAACCAGGTCTGGGAAGGGGTGAACTTGTCTAGGGCGCAATGGAGAGTCAGCTGGTGACACTGGGAATGAAGGCTGCTGTGAAGGAGGAAATTAGAAGTAAAGTCTTGCTGGGTGGGAATATGGATGGGAGACAAGAGGGGACCAGTGGGACAAAGAGTCTATGAGGAAAGACAGCAGAGATGTGATCTCAAGTGCAGTGATGAGGAAGGCAAGGAGCAGCTGGGCAAGAAACTATGGACCAAGGAAGGGCAGAGAGCTGACAAGGATCTTATAGAAGGCAGATACCTCACAGGGATCAATGGGGGAAGAGAAAACTGGGATGGCCTGGGGAGAGAGTCTGAAATAAAGGGGTGCTCTGTGAGTGAACAGATACCTGGGGAGGGAGTCTGAGAGAAGAAATAAGCAGGTAGGCAAAGTCAGAGAGGGGAGACAGCATGGATAGAGAGCCAGAGATAAAAACACCGGATGGATCAGCCAAGGCCAGTGTCACTGGTGACAAACACTGGGACTTAGTGGACACTATATTTAGACAGGGAAGAATAGGACAGGTATTAAACCAAACTACATGAGGAGAATGGGGTTTGTCTAAGGAGCCAGGATAGGCCAGACCCAGAATGCAGATATAGATGAACTCTCGAGGGAATGGGGAAGGAAAGCCTGTCTCCAACATGACCTTTTCCCTTCAGAGTCCAGAGTAGATTTTAAATGTCCTGATTGTTACCAGTTCTCTCATAGCAGAAAGTATTTGCAAAGATGTCTGTATGGCCACAGGTGATGAAGGCAAACACATGCCCGCTCTTCATGGAGTGCAGGTCAAAGTGCCAACCTTGGTGAGTCATGCCTGTACCAATATGCAGCTGCCAGAGGGAATTCTTTTTCCGGTGTGATTTGTGGTAAGCCTAGGGATTGCCCTGCCCATATAACATGTGAAAAGAACCTTATAAAGGTCAAAAAGTTAAGCACCCAAACTTTAGGAAACATAAACTTTGTTTTCCTTCCTTGTACATAAGCTTTATGAATCAGCATTTAATTACATGACTGTGAGCTATTTTTTCCACAGGGCCCCTTCAGAAGGGTCCACCAAGTAGACCTGTTCCAAGGCTAAGTCTGGATTTAAAGAAGAGATTTTTTGCGGGACCCCTGCTTCATTTCTTCCAGAAGTCAGAAAATGCATAAATTATGTGTCAGGGAGTAGCTGAAAAAGAAAGGGCACTCTGATGATTTAGGTAGCTGAAAGACATCTTATGGAATTGAATTCTGTCCCTAACTGTGCCAAAAAGTCCAAATGAAATTCTGAGAAAATCCTTTAAATCACAGTTCTCTGTAGGAATTAATGTTCAGTCTCTCAATTTTTGGCCTTCTTAGTTTTGGACACTGTAAACTAACTTAAAAATTTTTCAATCCTGCTGTAATTAACTCCAGAGAGTGACATCTTGGACTTGTGTTTACATATAGAAAAAGAAGAAAGTCTTAAAAATTGTTGTGTAAAGGAAGAACTGACATTATTTAAGAGCTGAAGAACATGTCCGTTAGTGAGTTGCCTACCAAACTTTTTAAAATGTTACTGGAAAATAGGTTACAAATATGTTCCTGAGGAATAAATACCAGATGTAAAAAGAATCTATAATCCAGTGGAGAAAAATAAAGTAAGTACCTATGTCTGCGAGATGAAGCTAGGCAGGTTCATATGAGGAATTTGTCATAATGCTATAACAGAAAGAGAAATTAATCATCCCTCGAAAATCAACCCAAGTAAATCATCAGCTCTCTATCTTTTCAGGTCTTCAAATTAAGACTAACTGCCTTCCTAGCTACTTGCTTCATTCCCTGGATAATCTTGAAGTATTTAACTAATTACAGGGATAATTTAGTTAAATTATATATAAGGTCTGTAAAATAGAGGAATTCAGACCCTGTGATCCAACAGCCTTTATCTTTACTAATCCAAGTGCCAGGTAGTCATTGTTGCAGCTGAAGTCAGTTGAAACTTCTCTGTGATTATATAAAATTCTTAATAGTGCTACACAGAGAGAAAAGAACCCCAAAATCTCAGATATATCACTTAAGATACTGAAATATTGTACTTTTGAATGTAATCCCTTACTAGCTGAAATTTACATCTATATGAAGGTCTCATAATCTCCCCTTTGCTGGAAGGGATGTTTTGAATGTGGACTGTTTATTATTTATGAAACTTCAGCAATGAGAAACACTGAAATGCCTATGGGTAAAAGAATAATTCTCACCTCCGGACAGCATTTGAATAGTGTCAGAACAGTGAACCAAAACTTATGAGGAGGTAACAGGTCATTCAGTCAGAATTGGGTGCTAAATGATGCAGAAAACTGGTGGAAAAGAAGTATGATCCAGTAATCAAGGACTGGAGAACAGATGCATAAGCATAAGGGAAGCAAAGAAAGTTGTACTATCAACTCTGATTCTGGAATTGCCCAAGATACCTACAGTTTTCAGCCTGATCAAGTTCCTCAGATTATTATCTGACACACAAAATAAAATAAAGCCTCTGTTTTTTTCAGAGCCCTGAGCTCACCAATGGCCCAAATGACCCTGAGACACCTCACGTGGAGCTCACACCCATGGGTCCAGGAGCTCTATTTAAGCTCACCACCGGGTATCCTTTGCTTGCTTGATCTATACTGGAGGAGTATTGGTCTCCTGTCCAGCTATGGCCCTGCTCCTGTCTGGTAATGAAGCCTGTTGAACTGGATCTAAACTAACAGTTTAGCTTCATGGCTTGCTTTCTTCACTGTGGACATGCCTGGTGAGCACTGGAGCCCATCCTTTTCTTTGACTTTGTGGCTTGGCCTCAGTACTTGTCCCATCACCACTATACTGCATTTTGACCCGAATTTTTGGTTGGACCTAACTGTCACCTCTGGGTTTGTCTGGCTCACCTCTCTCTGGCAACTAGCCTTGCTAGTAAGGCTCCCTCTTGGCTCTTGGCTCACCTCCCCTTAAGGAGTAGCCCTGCTCTTGCTGCTCCCTGACACATTTATCCTGGTGTTTGGCTGGTGGGTGCTCTGAGGGAGCAGCTGCCTTGCCATTTGGAGCAAGAAAGCACTGCAATGATTCGAGAGAGAGGGATAACTCTCCAACCAAACAGAACTAATTTAATTTTTTAGCCATAACAAAAATTTGGTGACTGGTAGCCTGTGTATGTGTGACTAAGTGCATGCACCCCGAGCTCTAGTCTGACTGCAAGATGACATCAGCTTAAGGAGCATGCCAGCAGCCTCTCAGTCATCTCTTTCCTATTGCTTGCCAAGAGCTGCTGATGCTTCCCAAAATATGTTGTAAAAGAAGCCTCATGCATGTTTACATTCAAGGCAGGATGAAGGCCTGGCCCTGACCAGACTGCCACAGTGTACTTCAGAGTCTGAGTCAAAACAATGCTGCTTTGAAACAGGCTGATTTCTGGTGGCTCCTCACAAGCTGGGCGAGGCTATTTCCCATTGTGGTCCTCTGCTGTATCTGTTTATCTTCTATGACATTCCGATATGTGAGAAATCAAGTGTGGGACAAAAACATTCATCCTGGGAAAGATGGAAGTAAGGTCTCCTGCTTGAAGCCACACTTGGTGAGTGGTTTCCAGAATCTGGCACAAGCACAGAAGCTGTGTATAAGCTTTGTGAAAAGCTTATCCGTGCGTGTCCTCTGCCTTTTTCCCAGCAAGTAAATATCATGTACTGTAACCACCCTTATTACAGTCCATGGCAGAGATTAACAGGAAGGAGTTTACTTCGGTTTATAGATGTTGTAATACCAACACTGTACAGCTTTTAACTACTGAAGCAGGCTTTTCTTTGTGAGCTGAAGAGCTCAAGTTTGAAAGGGATGAAGATCCTTCTGCTGAGAAAAATCTGTGGTCTGGTGAGGACAGTGTCCCCTCTCACCATTTTGGGACGTGACAGAAAGGGATTCATGCGTAGGTTTTGAGCCTGTTCAGTTGGCACTTTAGGTTTTATCATGAAGTTAAAAAGAAAAGTTTCAAATATAAAAGGGAGGGATATTGTGGCTTTTAATTATGTGCCATAGGCTGGGCAAACCAGTGGTACCTAGCCATGCACAGTAAGAGCTTGAATACCTTCATCTTAGGCAAAGCTGTACTTTAGGGAAGCGAAAATACAGTCTAAAAGATGGATTAGAATATATTGTTTAAAAAAACCCCTTTCTTTGGACAGAATGCAGTGAGTGTGTGTGTCAAAAGTGTGCATGTTCTTGTCAAAACACAGGTGTTACAGAAGTGGCTGTCAAAGTCAATGCAGGTGGCCAGCTGAAGTAACCTGTGGGGATGGTTAATGGGCTAAAACAGACTGGTTTTAGTGGCCTGGAGGTGCTGTGTGGTCTGAGGAAGCAGGGGTCAGGCCTTGCTATCCAGCTGTGACAGCCTCGGGCACAGGCCAGCAGAAACTGCAAATTGTATCTCTAAAACAACACTGGCAGCTGCTTCAGCAAGAACTGAGAGAGCTTGAAATGATGGCTATGTTACAAGAAAGGTCTAACTAATTAATCTAGCCCTCCCACCTCATTGTTCTTACAGTGCATTATTTTGTTTATTTTTACTGTCTTCCCTTTATTCATCAATGCTGTTTCAGTAAGTTGTTAGGTGTGCCATGCGGCAGCAGGGAGGCTGAGACCTCAGCTGAGCCCATCAGTTCTTGTTTTCCCATGTTTTGAGGTGGCAGATTTAGCTGGTGTTTGTTAGAGCCTCAAAACTGAGCTGTACCATTCTGCTGCTAGCCTAGGATCATGCAGAAGGATTGTACAACTTTAGTGTCTCTTGAAACTTTTTGCTAGGGGAATCTGCTTTATTTCTAAACACAACTAAAGAAAGGGGAAAATGGTACTTTCAAGGAATATTTACTTTCTTAATGGCTTTCAAAGGCTTTGGGAGAAAAAGTACTCATCAACTCATAAGGTGTAGAAGAGTGGCCAGCTGATAGGGTCTCAGATTCTGGAAAATTCTGGAAAATTCTAGAGGCCCTATAATGCTTTTTCAGAGTTCAGCAGGCTTGTCCAAAATCTCTGTAAGCCTTTCTCACTGTAGTAGAACAAGTCTTAGGAAACTCATTGAGTCCATTGCCTCCTACCTCTAATTTTGCAAAGCTTCCCCAGGAGCTTGCTCCTTTGTCTCTCAGGCTTTGTGGTTTATAACTACATGGGCAGAGACGTGTGAATTTGGTAATAGTACTGCATGTAGAGCTGTATATAATGAAGAGCTGAAATTTGATGGGCACAATGACCTCTGTTGGGATCCTTCTCTGTGCTGCAGGCAGAGCTAATGCACATGCAGCTGTTTTCCACTTGGGTCACGTTATCCTCTGTAGGGGTCAAAGCCCCACTTCATTCTCTGGTTTTGCTGCCCTTTAGGATTGTTGGAGAACTTTCCAGCTCATGCTGATTCCCAGAACAGACACTGTCCCACTAACTCCAACCTATGGCTTCCCCCAGTTCAGAATGAAAGATGCCTGTCATGCACAAAGACTGTTTTCAATGAGAATTCACCTGACTGCATTTCTGGACTTTGTGGATGCTGTCTTTTCTTGCTTAGTACAAAAAACTCATTTGACCTGGACATGGATTTTACCCTGATTACTGCATGTCTGATAGGAAGCCAGAAGCTTTTCTTTATATTTTTCTCTTGGCATATTTTTATCTAATTCTGTAGATATCTACCTTCTCTCTTTGATTCCAGGCACATACATTAGTCTGACATTGTTTTTGAATTAAATCCCTGTTCTGTATTTATATTTGTGCTTTACTCTTTAGGAGGACAGCTTTTGGCATGTCTGTAAGGGTATAGAGCTCTGCTAGTGGAATAAAAAATAAGTTTTAGTTCTATCACCCTGAGATCTGTGTGTTTCCATTCTGAGGTCCAAAGAGGCAAGTGAATAAAATGTTACTTGCTTATTCTTGATTTTATTTCTTTAAATCTAGACCTCCTGGTGCCAAGAGAGTTCTTCTGGAATATGACAGTAAGACAGAGATAATTATGTCCACATTTGTTTTTGTATTTTCTTGACATATCAAGAAAAGCAAAGCAACCTAATCAGCAGTAGGTTCAATTTTAAAACTATTTTCTATGTGGAAAGATAGAGGTATCATCCCTGGGAGACATCACTGATAAGCACTTGAATGTTGCAATTTGTAAAGAATATTTTAAAATGTCAAACATAAAATTCTTGCTTCACATTTGATGATCAGAAAAAACCTGAAATACTTGGGTTTTTTTTAGTATGGTACAGGTGATAGAAATGCCAATGGAAACCTGTACCATCAGTTAAAATGGGTTGGCAAGAAATGGTAGTAAATATATCTGTGCTGGTACTGGTTTCAAAAAGTAATAGTAGCTGGAGGTATTTAACTGAATTAATTATAAACAATTACTTTTGAATGTAGTTTCTGTTTGCTAACCATTCACTTGTCCAGGCTGGTTTCTTCAAGTGTGTTTGTTAGTTATTTGAAGCAAACACCACCAGCCTTTAGGCTGTTTTAGAGATATTTGCAGCTCAAAGCATAATTTGTTACATCATACATGTTACTCTGTACTTTCCTGGATGTCAGAAACTACAGAAACACTTCCCAACTAAAATGGATCAGACAGCCAAAAAGCCAGTGGGAGGAAAAAATTTGTAGGCAAGGAACTGAGGATGAGAGATTATGCAGCCTGCCAAAGTTTACAAAGGAAAATCTATGCTAGACTAGGAATTGGACCCAGACATCCTGAATGTTAGTCCAGCCATAACCACAAGGCTGTCCCTCTTCTGATTCACAAATACTATTACAAATTAACTAGCAGCTCCAACTCCTCGTGATACATTAGTCATAAACAGTGGAGTAAAAGTATTGCATTATTTGTAAAAATGCAACACTTTGAGTTTGGGTTTTCCTTGGAACCAGTCAGCCTTTCCAACTAAAGGGTCATTGACTGAAATGTGGGCTGCTGTTACCAGATTTAGCCTTTGGCCATTTGTCATTGTTGTGTGTCTGTAGCCAGGACTCTCCCAGGATACTACTCTGTGACAAAGAGACTAACTACACTGGTAAAAAGAGGACCTGGCATTCCCATTTTAGCTGCCACAGCAAGGAATGATTCTTGTATTGCTGTCACCTGAATAAGTGCCTTTTCTTGCATACGTATGGTGTACATGTATCTGGGACACAGGCAGGGACCTTCAGAGTATTTTCAGGTGATAGTGTATTATTTGAAGTCAACTGACCCTTTGCTTCAGGATTTTTGTGGCAACATCTCTTTATTGTACCTGAATACCTCTGAAAATATCTTTATACCTTCTCAGAACCCAAGAAAAAATCCAAAAGGTGTCTCTGACCATCAAGAATGGTCTGAGCTTGCTCTCAAAACCTCACTTAGGAGTAAGATTTTAAAATCCCATGTTGTTGCCTGGTGAGGTCCTCTCTGACAAAGGACTGATTAGAGAAGATGCTGATTGTGCAGCTAATGCCAATATTAGTCCCAAAGAGCATCCATCTCAAACTCAAGCTCTATACAAGCATGATCTGTGGCTGACTTAGAGTCAGAATAATGAATGGGAATCATGTTGCTCAGCATGAGGAAATCTAACTATAATGCTGTTCACCATATTTTAGAGGAAAAATAGCTGTCAGGCATGCAATGATCTAAGTCTGCTAGGAAATAACTCTATCTGTGCAGTGAACTTTGGGAAATCCCCTTGTCAAAATCACTGACTAGTGAGTGTAAAGAATCACAGAACAATAGATATTGTGATTAGAACAGCTGTAGAAGTCATCTAGTCCACCCACAATTATTCACAGAAGTACTATTGCCAGCGCATCATCTGGTCAGCCCCAACTCTGAATAGCTGTGCCCTGAAAACTGCCTAAATTGGATATTCTGTGACCTCTGTGGCCTCTCTGTTCCAATGCTATGCTACCTTAATAGGAATTTCCTTCTTAATGTCCAGCTCCTGTGGCTCTTGTTCAATGTTGTATCCTCTGAGGCTGCTGAGGAAAATGTGGATCTGTTGTGTTTATAATTATCCTTCAGGCAGTTGTTTGACCAGCCTTCCCTTCACCTGCCTCAACACACCCTTGCCAATCATGTGCTCCGGGCCCCTGACCACCTCTGGCCAGAGTGGTAGGCCTCTGCTGGACACTCTCCAGTTTCCTCCCATCCCTCTGCAATGGGCAGGTTCCAGACCGGACAGCATGGCCTATGCAGCCTCATCAGTGTCAGGCACCAGGGAAAAGAACTTTTCTAGATCTGCCAGCTATGCTGCTCCTCATGTAGTGCAGAACACAGCTGCCGTGTGGTGCCAATGCACAATCAGCTCATCCAGCCTGAAATCCACTGTAGCCCCCTGACTTTCAGTATCTTGTACAGTTCTCTCCCAGCGTGTAGGGATGCAGGAAGTCATTCCAGCTCAGGTGAGGAACTTTGCATTTCTCGCTGCTGGACTTAATGAGGTTTCTATTGCTACAATCCTTATGTCTTTGGGGTGCCTCTCACTTGAAGATGTCATTTATTGTGTCAGGTGTCATAATTTTGCATCTTCCAGTGATACGCTGAGGGTGCACGTGTGTGTTTTTCAGGTTGTTGTTGAAGCATATGGACCACAGGATCAATCTCTTGTGCACACCATTTATTACTAGGTGTGAGCAGATGCTAAGCCTTTGATAATCACTACCTTCTCAGTCTTAACCCATCTAGAAGTCCTTGGTTCCAACCTTGGCACTGAAGAGCCCAGAAGATAGCAGAGTTTTACCATTTCTAGGCATTTCTAAAGCAGCACTGAGGGTATTTTTTCTTAAATTAATTCATAGAGGTTCTCCAAAAGGACTGTTTGCAACAGTATGGAGTTGATAAAGGAAAGACCATGTTCAAACTAGAATTAGGCACTTATGGGAGATAGTGTGTCTCTGTTGTACCAGAAGCTTCAAAATTGTTGCTTTTCCCTTCCCATTCTGCTATTGCTTCTTTCCTTACCTACAACAATTGAAATTTAGATCAATTGTGCAATTCAAGGAGAGGGGATGAGGCCTTGAGTAGAGACAGTGAGCTGATACCGTTAGCTAATGTCTACAGACCCAATAAACTGCAGTGAGAAAAGACTACTTTCACCTTGTGTTGTCCAAACACGTTAAGTCAAAACATTTTCTTGTAGGAAAAATTACCTGGCCTTCTGTCATAACATTTAATTACAACAGACTTATTTCCTCACCCCAGATAGATTGAAAGAGTTTCAAAAGGTGAACAAACTAAATCAATAATCTTTAATATTGTTTTGACTGCAAGTTCTTCATCCTGGCATGAAAAGATGGGACCAAAAAAACCCATTCACTCTCCAAATGTGACTGGCTCTGGATTTGGATATTTCATATCCAAACTCTCTGTCTGTAGTCCATATTTGTTAGCAGGAGGTCAGGGGTTAAGACCGCCTCACACGTCCAGGTCAGAACTGTTATAATGGGGCCTTTTATTCATCCATCCATCCATCCATCCATCCATCCATCCATCCATCCATCCATCCATCCATCCATCCATCCATCCATCCATCCATCCATTCCTTACCAGTCCTCTTTAGCATTCAATTTCTCTTTGGTTCCTGTTAGGTAAAAGGGAATTACACATCCATATGGTTAGGAGAGAATACATTCCTTCTTCCTCTGTAGACAGTAAGGAAAAGTAGAGGAAACATCAATTTGTAATATAAGACGACCAAAGAAATCCTTAGCAATTATTTCATCACTATTGTCTAATTATGAGGATACAGTTTCCTCTCTACACCTGAGGAACTGCAGGGCTGGGCTACACCTCAGATGAGTGCCATATGTCTGAACAGTGCCAAAACTAAGTCCTAATGGAGAAGTTCCTCCTGTTGCTAAGCTGGCTGGGTGACCTACTTGTACTGTCACTGGATACCGAGCATCCTTGTTTGAGCACAAAGTTGGTATTATTGCTGATGCTCAGACTTGTTAGCTATTTCTCCCTGCCACCCATGATAGGATTTAATCTCAAGTAATCTGAGGTGGAAATGAAATGTGATGCAAAGCAATTTGGAGGGCTTTTCACTTCAGACAGGCTTATTCAGTTTGCCTTGTGTGGCAGAGTTTATTGAATACCGAGCAAGAAAACTATTGGTAGAGCAATAGCCCTTCTCAGGGAAAAGAAACCTCTCTCACAACACAGCAGTGCTATTGTGGGCTAGTGCTGCAGGAGTTACTGGTCATGTGAGTGCATTTTCTAGAGCCAGGAGTAAGAGAAAACTGTGCAAGGCTGCCTTTTATACAGAACATGTACTTACATTCACTACCACTAATTAATCCGTGGCTATATATATTTTTTATTAAATCAAAGCCCTGATCTGGAAAAAAAAACATGTGCTCTGCTGGTCCTAAATCCAGTCCTGCTGTACCTGTGGATTTCATTTTTAGTCTTTAGCGCTTGGCTGTGCAGCCCCCTAAAGAAATTCCTGTGTGGTTCCACCCTGTTGGAGCCCACCTTGTGTGTCTGTGCAGGTCTTCACAGGAGGTTAGCATGCAGCTCACAGCACTTGTGCCTCTAGTCCCTCTTGATATATCAAACTCCTGTGCTACATATATTCAGGCAGCTCTCTGGAAGGGTAATATTCAGTCTAAGGGTGTTTTCTCTCCATATTCCATCACTTGTCTTCACAACTCTCCTCCCCTGCACAAGGCAGGTGGCTGTTTGGCCCGAAGAAGCCGATGCATTACCAGGCTGATGGTAGCCATGGCTGGTTCCTTTGTTAGCCTGTATCTCTGCTTATCCAGCTGCCTTGTACTGGACGTGTACCTCCATATATGTGACGACTTGCTGCAGTGAAGGAAGTTACCTCGACCTTGCTTTTGTTCCTCTCCAAAAGCCAATTCAAACGCACAAAACCAAACCCCCATCAAAGAGGTGAAGGAGCTGGAGCCCAGAGGCACTTTCCAGCTGTCTGATATCATCTCTCTCCACTAACATGAGCCTCCTCAGGGAGATAGGTCTGCAAACTGGGTTCCCAACACCCACTGCCCATGGCAGGGACTACCTCTGGCCTTGGTGATGAACAGAGGGAGATCTCCCTTCAGCTCAGTCAACTGCTGCAATGAGGTGACTTTGAGTCCTCCATCTTTTCATTACTTATTTTCTTGGCATTTTAGTGAAAGCCAGAGAATCTGTTTTCCATTTGCTGTACTTTTGCTGGAGACTGTAATTGCTCTTTGAACCTCCAGGAGCAGGAAACCCATTAAAGGCCCAAGAGGACAGGGATTCAGTGCCAGCTAGCACATTCCTTAGCTCCTTTCATCCTGCAAGAGGAGAGTGCTTCTGGCTTCTCCAGAAGGGATATTACTACATTTTATTCAAATTTAAGGCTTATTTCAAGAGTAATTTTACCACTCACCTTATAGTTATCATTATTCCTGCTATTTGCATTATTATCTTTATGGTTGTTAACACAGAAATACCTACGGGGAGGTCATTACAGAAAACCCAAGTATCCAGTTTGCCTTTCAGTATCTTGCAGAATGTAATGACAGATATTATAACAAGAAAATCCAAGCTATGGACATGACATATCAAACTGTGGAAAACTGTTGGTCAGGGCTTTTAAGGAGCCTCTGAAAAAGAGAATAAGAAGACTGCAACTGTATGGAAAATAAGAGCTGCCTGTTTCACATAAAAAAAGTATGAAAAATCTTTCATGCATGATAATACACCTTAATGGTGCGGCTGCCACTCAATAAGATTATTTATTTTGAAGAAGTGCCATAGCTCAGAGTAAGTGGGATTGGCATGTTGCTGGATTATTTCAGTTGTGCATCCCCTCTCTGAACTGCTGATAATCCTCTAGAAAGTGGGAAGTGGGTTGCTGTCACTTTGCTCAGTACAATGTGCCCCACAATGACTTTCTGCTGCAGGAGATCCTGAGGGTAGCTAGTTGGCTGTGTCTGAGTCTGCCCCATAGATTCTGGAGTGGGAGAGAAGGAAGCAGCACAGCACAAAGACAGAAGTCTAAGCCTTGAAAGATACTTCTAAGAAAATAATGGTAGACTGGGGTAGTATTGGGAGCAGGAAGGCACAGATATTCTGAGTCTAAGAACTGGGAATGAGGAGCTTGGATCAGGCGCAGTGAAAGAAACAAAAGAGATTACTTTAAGGGTGACCCAGCTGAAGTTTGAGTTTGTTATTTTAGTTAATGTCACAAGAGTTAGTCCTGTGCCAGGTTTTAGCCCCTTCAGTAGTTGGCTCTGTGCCATTTTAGTTACACCCATCATCACTAAAGCAGATACAATTTAGTGCACAAGAGTATAAGTGAAGTGGCTGACGCTGTTACCACATCCTCCGCTGAAATGGTAAAAGGAGAGGTTGTAGGAGACATGAGGATGTCCCATGTGTCATGAAGATGTCAGAAAGGCCTTGATACTTCTCCAGCTTATGTCTGGGAGTGGGTCCTACTACAGGGGAGCTAGACAGACCATCCCAGTGATGGCAATACTTGCAGAGGAACTGACACTTCTTTTCTGTATTTCTCCTCATGCGTTATCAAAACCAGGATTCTGCTAGGCAGTGACATGAAGCAAAGCCTGTCATGCACGTTCTGTGTGTCCAACAGAGACTCTGACACATTTGCATAGGAAGGAGCCTGTGCTGAACATCACAGTAACCATTTGCTTCCAATAATAACAGCACTTTGCATGTGGCAGCTTTTCTGCAAGGAACCAATAGGTAGCTCAGCTCTGCAGTTTACAGCAACAGCCAGGTTCTCAGAGTGAGGAACCTTTGCTGGCAATCCCTCCAACCTCCTGTATCTCTAAGTAATCTAGCATAAAGAGCAAGGAGAAGCATTGATTCTGGTCCTCGGCATTGTCCAGATACCCATCTCCTCCCTTACTCATTCTTCTAATACTTCAGGTTACTTTAAATGAGGACATATGGAACCATGGAATTGTTTAGGTGGGAGAAGAGCTCTAAGATCAAGTCCAGCCAACAACTTAACACTGCCAAGTCCATCACTAAACTATGTCTCTAAGAACAACATCTACATATGCTGCATATTGCACACAAACTACCTGCATGAAAAATTTGTAATGGTTGTGGAGTCAAGTGCTTAGAAACCTAGGAAATCCAAGATGAATGTTACCTGGTAAAGATTTGAGCATCGCCTTATGGCTACTCATGGCTGTGAAAGCCTAACAAGGGCTCTCTGGACTAGCCCCTGCCTCATGCATTGTGCAAGGTAGATGGCAGTGGTCACCAGAGGAAAAGGGACTGCAGAGGGAGCAAGAGTCATAATGGGGCTGAAGGGATAGACTGCTGCGCTGCAGAGCTGGCCAGTGTTCCTTTTATACAGTGTGATGCTGGGCCAGTTAGCCAGATTCCCCATGGGTGACTGTGACAAGGCTATCCATTGCTTTCTGTGAGCCTGACATAGCTTCCAGTTCCAGACTGGAAGGCCAAGAAGGGTTATTTTTATTATGAATTGATTCCCTGATCCTATTTGCAGAACAGGCCCCAAACTGAAAGTGTGTGTGTGTTGTGAGATTCACTGAAGGGCCAGGGTGGGAAGGCAAGGGCTCTGCTGACCAGAGTGGAGGCGATTGAAGTTGGCATTGCAGCCCCTGAATGCTTGAGACACAGCCAACTTGCAAAAGGGAATGAACGCTTGCAACTGCACCTGGACATTCAATATAAAGTGCTGCAGCATGGTAGAAACTGAAAATCTATGTCCTTGTGATTCCATATCAAGCACACAAATCTTCTGACTCTGCACTTTCATCAGGCAGCCTCTCATTTACAAAACACATAATATCTACTGTACTGCTGTGAAAACAAATATGTTGATATTCCTGAAACAGTTAGATATGATATCTTGCTGAATGCTATGATCTCAAAAGAGGTTTTAGTCTTTCTGCTCTCAGAACTTTGTTTAAATTCTATGTACTAGAGAAGATCTAAGTTCATCCATTGAACAGAAGGACAAAGCTGAATATGTTTATTTTTTTAACTGCTAAAATTCTGTGACAGGAATCCTGTGAAAAAATGATCTACATTGCATGGCTCAGAGAAAAGAAATTAAAACTTCAGTGTCAACCCTTGTATGAGCACTTCCCATGGGCAATTCCTGGCTTTGCAACTACAGTAGTATTTGAATGTTGTTTTTGCACTCAAACAATACATTTACTGTCATCTTCATTTGTAGCCTACCAGTCCCTGTTGACCTACAACCTTCTCAACTGAAAATGTCTTGTTTTAACTAAAAGTCAGCCACAAGCTCAATTAAGCCAGAGTGAATCTTGCATATAGACAGATTTTCTTGGAATTTATTTGATTTGGCTTCCTTTGCTTTTTTTTTTTTTTTTTACAGGAAAAATTATGAAGCATAAACATCTCTCATCATCTTTATAATCAACAAACCCTTCTGGATGGGCTTACTAGCACATCCCTGGAGAGACAGCAGGTATGTATGTGGGAGCTGGAGTATGTCTGAGATGGTGGCTGATGACCTGTTGTCAGATTTTTTTCAGAAGTGAAGTTCAGCAACCCTTCTGATGGGGCAGCCTTTTAGTACTGGCAATCTTAAAATAATTTTTGATTGGAAAATAAAAAGAATGTAAGAAAAATAGTATTTAAAACCTTTTTTGTTTTCTCTGCCCTCTCTTAGCTTTCTGCTCCTTGTTTACAACTTGGAAGCAAAGGAACCAGATTCTTTCACCCGGTGGACGGTTTAAAACAGGTTACAGCACCAGCTTAGGGTTTTTTCTTTAGTAATAACCAACAAACAAAGCTAAATCCTTTTGCAAAATAACAAATTTAATCGGACCGGCAGCTTTGCCCCAGCTTCTGCCAATCTGCTGCCCAGTGCAGAGGCACAGGAACTGAGGGGCCACAGCTGCTCAGGGAGGCTGGCAGTGCTCCAGCACCAGCCTGCCCAGCAGATAAAGGCTCCAGCCTGTTGGGAACATGCAGCAAAGTGTGTGACTGCCCCATTGGTGCTCAGTGTTGGGAAACTATTAGAGGAATGCGTAGTTCAACAAGCCTCTACACACATCCCTCTGTTTTTCCCTTGAGATAAGATTTTGTGTTATGAATTCTCAGGGCTTCCCCTGTTTTTCTGGGCAGAGGAATCCTGCCTTAACCCAACAGATGATGGAAGGGGACCATAACCTGGGACACAGGAAGGCCTTGTCACCTGAGGCACCTGTCAATACACCAGGGAAGAGTTTTACAGAGCACTGCTGTCCCTGCCAGAAGCAGACAGTAGCTCCTGCAGCCCCATCCATGTGAAGTTCAGATTACCTGAGCTGCGTTTAACAGCAGTGTGGGCCGCTCAGAGCCCAGTGCAGGCTCCAGCCCTGTGCAGTTCCCAGGCTGAGGATGCTTGCTAACAGCTTGTCTGTGAACTCCACAGCCTCTGTTATCAGCATGCGCTCCAGGCAGGTTACAGCGAGTTCGAGCTTGCCTGCATGACCCAGGGGCTGGCCTCTGATTACACTGTGACAGTATGCTCAGCTCCACACCCCCTCCTGCACTGGCTCCTTTGACAGACCACTTAATATACACAGCACATTTCTGGAAGGAAGGAAAAATCCCCCACTCCACTCAGAGACTAATGGAGAAAAGTCTTATTCAAATACAAGTGCACAAAACACTTCAAAGTAATTTTCTTGAAAATGGCTGGGAGTAATTTTTTTCTTTGCTGCAGAACTTTTTCTTACACTTTATTTATATAAATACTTGCAACAATGGCTAATTGTCAGAAAAATATAAGCTATTTCTTAGCAGGATTCTTGTCTGCCCATTTCCACATTCCAAACTTCTGTCTTTATAGCTGAGGTCTTGACTAAATTATATAGCTCAGTACTGAGCTAGGTACTACCTCTCCAGAATAAGCCTGTTGGGGCTGACAAGAATTCTTGTTAAAAGCCCGAAATAAAATAATCTGTTCCAAATGACTTGCTCTTGGCTCTGGCAGCTATTTGTGTGTTTATATGCCCCAAGTTATGTGAACATGGAAGTAACAGATCACAGAGAGCTTGTAGTGTTATATATGATACTCACACAATAAGCCTATGGCTATGACATCACTGCCCTTGTTCTGGGCTCCAGTGATGGTGCAGCCAAAAAAAGCTGAGCACAACTCATTGTTCCTCTCAGCTGCTAAGGCTGTATTGACTCTGTGAGTCACACTCAGCATGCAGGGGTGACACATTCCCCCACTAGTGTTACTAATTCCCTGGCTGGAGAAGGGAATAGTGCCTGCTCTAAGAAAACAGGGAAAGGGTGGAGAAGCATTGGAATTCACAAACTCACTAGCATCCCTTAGTCTTTCTGAGTTCATTTGTCTGCGGCACAGATATGGCAGTAGGATCTTAAATTGTTATAAACAGAGGACTACTCTGAGGCTGATATAGGACAACTCCTATTTTTTAGTGAATCCTAATGAGAGGCTCAGGCTGACTGCAAGATACAAGAAACTAACTTGGACACTGTGTTTTCCTTCCTGTTTTGTTGGCTGACCAGCAAGGAGGCCCAGGGGGATGGAGAGCTATAGGGACAGAATTGCTCTACTGGCCTCAGGTGAAGAGAAAAGAGCTGAAAAAGCCTAGAGCTGGGCCTAATACTGATCAACATATGCTAGCATATATGGGAGGGTTTGTGTAAGAAAACAACATCCTCATCATCATCATAAAAATGAGGATAATGAGGATGACCAAGTGTGCAAAGCTGAGACTAGCTGTGCCGTAGTAGATGACCACCCTCAGATTCATGTAAGGGTTTGCAGTCTTGGCTGATAAAAATATAGCAAACTAGAGGACCAGGAAAGTCTGTTGAAGAAGTTGTCTTTGAGCAACAAAAAGCCAGGACCCAGTGAAGATTAGGAGTGCTTAACAGGAACTGCAGGTGGTGGGAGATGCTTAGCTGGAGCCACTTAAGAGGAGCTGCTAAAGGAGTTAGAATAGCTGCAAGAAGCAGCAACCCAGAGGGACTGGTCAGGAGTTCCTACCCTATCTCAGCTCCAGCTTGAGGAAGTCTTTGCTACTCAGCAGGTGTGTGGCAGTCCCCCTGAACTATCAGCTGTGAGTGGAGTGTTTCCAGAGCATGGTCTGCTCTAGCAGCTGTGCCAACAAGCAAAGAGAAAGGGCTTTGGCAAGTATCATTTTAGGAGCTGGTGGATGCCTGTTATTTTGCTTATGTTCCTTTGTCCTTTTTTCTTTACTTCCAGAACAGTGGTGTTCTGCTAAGCCATTTATGATTTGTGAGCAAGGAAGTAGGGCTCTCTGAACACTCAATTTATTTTTCTCATGTTGGAATTGGAACACAAAATACTGCTTATTAATGAAATTGAACTGCCCTTGCTGCTGTCAATCAGTCTGGCAGGAAGGGTACTTTTATTCCTTCCTCAATTTTTTATCTTTCCCTTCTCATATAATTGAGGCAGGAGTGAGGAAAGCTGCTTATTGCTGTGTTTGAGCTCTTTGCTGACTTGAGGAGCCTCTAGTGAAAGTCTGCATGAGGAGCCATTGGGAGGTTGGTATCACAAAATTGGGGTTTCAGTTTATATACAGGAAAAACAAAAAGGGCCTGAGCCCTTGGCAGCCTGGCAGCTTTTACACCTCTCCTAAGCAGAGCCTGAATTCTTGACAGCATCTGAGACATGCTCACCATGTGCGGTTGCAGTATGGAAAGGTGTGCAGAAGCTGGACATAAAATACCTCGTGTGAGTAGTAGCATGGGCTCAAACCCAACATCCTGACCTTCTAAGGTCAAACATGCCTAGGCAAGACCCTAGGTAAACACCCAAAAAGTGAAGGACATGCCAGCACTAATGCCTGCACTGTGGTTCCCTGTGCTAGCCAGAGGAATGAGGTGGGTGTGCCTCCACACTGCCATGTCTCTCTAGGACACTGACAAGGTAGTCTAAGTTCCACCTGGGAGGCCTAGGAGAGGAAATAAGTGCCTTTGGTTATGTCCCCACTGTAAGTGGGGCCAGAGGTACACTCTGATGATGCCATAAGCATTGCACAGAGCCTTTGGGAAAGCTTTTTACAGCTGGCTCATAGCCACCTGTGAAACGGCTTCTGTTCTGATGGCCACTCTGGCAACTGCACTTTCAGAGCAGTATAAATAGTATCAGCAGTGTGAAAATATTTGTTACATTTGAAGCCTTTGGAGTCCAAGACTGCTTCTTTCTCTCGTGTTGCTTAGAACAGCCTGGAACGATGTCTAACATTCCAGACTGCTCTCAAGCCTTTCAGCAGTAGTCAGGACTGGCAGAAGCCAACTGAATCAGGCAGTGAGAATGCAACAGACCGGCCTGACGGAGTCAGCTACAGGGAAAGGATTATTTGGGGAGACAGATCTCAGATCTTGTGACACCTGCTCACTAACACAGGGTGGGAAGAGGCTATCTCCAACCTAAGAACAGCAGTCCCCCTGCAGGTAACTCTCTGTGATCACAAAGACACCTTTGTCTATTCTGCCATCCCCCCCCTCCAGTGTTTGTACCTTTAGTGATATCTGACCCCCACTAGCTTTTTTTCACAGGGACTCGATCTATTCCCCTGTTTCTTGATCCTTGCTGGAGGAAAGTGTTTCCTAAAGTCTAGCCCAAACAACCTTTGCCATTATGAGCCCTTTCACCCTGATGCTCTTCTTGGATCCCCTTAAGTAAGATTATGAGGTGCTCAACCTACTACATCTTTGATTTTCTGAATTCCCTTTTCAGAATGGTGTAGTCTGCTCATTTCCCACAAAGAGGAAGACTCCACACATAAGATGATGCAGAGAGCCTTTGCCCCCACCCAGAGTCTTGTTTTTCACAGTGACGCACACCCCGCTCTGCTATTACTTAATAAGAAGTGAAGTCACTGCTTTCCTCCCCTTCAAACTGCTCCACCCTCAGTCAGGAGGTCTGCTTCTCCACCCTTTGGCAAAACAGCTATTTGGGGGTGGAGGTGAGTTTAGGGGTGGTGTTGACCAGCCTCTCATCTGGGGAGGAAAAACCCAACCAGTCTAGTCCTGCCAAAGGGCTGCTTTAGAGCTGGCAACAGCCCTGATAGCCTTCCCTGCTTCTGTGTTTGTGTGTGTTTCATGGGAGCACAAGCTAATAAGATTGTTCATGTCAGTCTGTGGGGCTACCTTAGGGTGCAAAGAAGAGTGTGAGCACAGCAAACCACTTGGCTCTTCTTTATGTGTCTTTTTCCTCATTCCAGAAGAAAGTTTTCACTAGAACTGCCACCATGGTACTTTGGCAGATAAGAAGAGGCAGAGAAGCTCTGTGTGTAGTGGTGTGATGTGGAACTAAGTTCTCTGCTCAGGCCTTGCTCACAAGCGGTGGGAAGAATGCCAGTCTCTAGGAGCTGGGTGCAGCTTCATGATTTTGCCTTACCTCTGTCAGTGTGAGCTCAGGTAGCCCAGAAGCTGCCCTAAATATACTCCAGCATCCAGCAGTCCCTTAGGGACCATCTGCCAACTAAACATGCCACTCTTCCTTCCTAACCTTGACATGCCCTTCCCGGCATGCTGGTGGCTATTCTGGCTGTCTGCTCACTGGAGACTTTGCTGCAATGGCGAAACCACAGGCAAGGGAGGGAGGCCTGGATTACATTCTCTATCCTTGGAAGAAAGGGTGTTGACAATCAGGGCCTCAGCATTGTGGGGAAGGCTTTTACGGAATGCATTTGCTCCAAGAGGTGTTACATCACTCCAGAACCTCTGTGTTTAAAAGGGGAAGACTGCAAATGTTCGCTCAGAAAAGAAATTGTATCGTGCAAGGAAGCACAAAAACTGAAGAAAACTTGTCATGGTAGGGGTGGCAAATATTTCAACTGGTTCATGCAGAGGGTGACAACTGGAAGGGACAAACAGATGGTGAGGGACAGAATGCAAAAGCAGAAGGTCTGGCAAGTGAGGAGGCAGCTGTAGGTCCAGTGGTCAGGATGGCCAGCTGCCCTGGGTTTGGAGGACTGGACCTTCACCTGCTGTAGAGCAAATGTAGTTTTGTTCCAGCATTGATTGGGACCAGCAGAGGAGCTCTCTGTGTACATAACTGCTTTTCTGATGTCTCCTGCTTCAGCTAGTCTGTACCAGCTCATGGCGTCTGTTCCACTGTGCTACAGCAATTTATACTCCAGTCTGTTTTCCCTGCTCCTCAGGCATTTCCTGGCAGAAGCAGCCATTAGCTCTGCTGTGCTCACTCAGATACTTTATGATTATGATTATTTACTACTAAATAATCAACTCAAAAGCAGTGAAGAGAGAAACTAGGGGTCCCACGAATTTTTTTATTTTTTATATAGAGGTAGCACCTCATTCCAATAGTAACATCCCCCTTGTGCCAGGTGCTACACAAAAATGGAACAAAGTCTCTCTCCCAGAGGGACAATAATTTTCAGATTAGCTGAGACAGACAGAGTGCAAGGACGCAATGAGCTAATACTGGTTAATTCCAGTGGTCTAGGACTTCAGCTTTGCATTGTTACAGAGCTCACATTCCTGGGTCAGAGAAACCATATTTTTGGGAAGGTTCAGTGGAAATGGTTTTGGGACTGTACCAAAGCCCTCCCAGGATTCCAGTTTTCTTAGTCTTAGCCTCAAAGGAATTTACAGCTGGCTTGGGCAGAACTGGAAGTCCTCACAGGAAGGATTTTGTTGATATTCAGTCTTTGGAGGACAGTGAGCGTCTCTGTGAAAGGCAACACATATATCTATCCATGCCCACAGCACCACACCCACTACTCCTCCCAAACGGATAGAGTTTCAAGGGCTCACATGACCAGGTCCATCTGTTCAGGGATTATTAGGACAACCTGTAGATGGGGTGAGTGTGGGGGAGGTTCCCCCGATTCATTCCTTCAGTTTAAGCAGGACTTACCTCTGAAAGTCAAACAAGCTGCCAGCACCTCCTAAAAATTAAGGGACCTTCAGCAACCAGCAGAGCTCCCAGGAAAGCAGCTCATGAGGTCTGTTTTATGTGCAGACTGACTGCTTCCAGCCAGAACAGGGTGCTACAGGCAGTCTTGTCCGAGGTACCCTAGCCAGTCTTTTATATCTGGTCCAACACAAGACCAAAGATGTCTGTCTAATTAGTAATATTAATCTGGCCTCTGTCAGCTCAAAGAACTCTATTTTTCTATCCTTGAGAGACATAATAACTACTTTTTCCCCTCTCCTAATCAGCTTCTCAGGATTCCTCACCTGACTCTAAGACTTTTTAAATCAATCAACTGAAAATAAGGTCAGTGGCTTGATGTCCAGGCCCTGAAATAAATTTTCTTATAGAGCACAGCAGAGCCAGCATCTCTTCCAGATCCCTTCAGGGTCCATATGCCCTTTACTGTCCACAGTCCCACACCTACATCACTCAGAGCATACACTCTGTGCCTGCAGAGCATCCTCTACAGATTTGTAAATGAAGAGAACGGGCAATCAGGACAGGGAATCCAGGAGAAATTTAGGGGAAGAAAAAGAGCCACCTGTTGTTCACGTTTCGGGGAAAATTTGGTTGAGACAGGAGGAGTCATCCCTACCCTTTTACCTTTCTCTTGTACCCTCTGGTGCCTCTGGACATCAGATTGATCACAAACTGTATAGCAAACTTCATGGTTGATAAAGCATTGACATCAATTCACTACAGTAGTGTAAAGTAGGTAAGACTCAGAGTTCCATGAAGGTGATACCGGCAGTCCAAATGCCATGTGCTGCCAGCTCCTTCACTACTGCAATGGCCCATTTATTGCCACTATATTAATTTTAAACCCTCTCTTACATGTACTCAATGCCCTTTGGCAGGGACTCACCCTGCCTGTTATGTATCAGTAGTGTTTGGGACGAGGTGGTTTTGGTTTTTCTAACAAAGAGCAGTGCCAAAAAATAATGAAAGCATATCAGTCATAGTCTGCAAAGGAAAGGCAGTGTCCATGGGACATCTTTGGTGGTTACCATAAAATTTTAAAGAATAAGTCATTCCCCTCATATACTTAAAAAAACCTCATAAACTTGGTATGCTAAGAACTTCTAATATGAATAGATCTCCCTTATTTGGAAATAAAGCAAATTATGCTTCCAGTTTCATGATCCCACTTCATTTTTTGATATTTGACCTGCAGATTAGAGGTTTTCACGTCATCTGTCAGCCCACAGAGAGTATTCCAAGGTTCAGTGTGTGTGAGAGAGATAGGAAAGGAACATTAGGAACAGGCCAACCACAAATAGCTAAAATTAGCTATGAGAACTGGAGTGCTGAGGTCTCTGAGGAACACTAGTCAAAGGAAGAAAATGGTTGTTTGCTAAACTCCCACTTATTCTACTGCCGCTGAAGACTCCTGGCTCACATCCCTGCCAAGACATCCTACATGGCTATTTAAGAGGATTTCCCCCACCCCTTCCCCCTCCATTGGCCATAATTTTCCTCTTTTGTAACTGCAGTACAGAGTGATATGGGATCCCTGCTCCAGCAGCAAGATTCTGACTGGAAACAGGAAACAGGGGGGCTCCATAGAGCTCGGCCCCTGTGACAACACGGACGTCACACCCACGTGCAGACAGGGATGCTTCTCACATATGGCAATGATCAGCAGCTCCCCTTTTTCCTCCCCTTCCCTCTTCCCCAGCAGGGTTTATAAAGCCCTAGAGGGGCCATATATTGAGTTAGAAGCAGTCTTTGGGAAGCACGGCTGTGTGAGGCCTCAGTTATGATGGAACATGATTTCTTGCATAATTCTTTCAGATTCTCTGAGGCCAGTAAATTTGAGACTGTAAATCTTCACGTGACCAGAGCATAAGGCCTAAGAATAAGACATGGAGTGAATTACAGAGAGACAGCCCATCTTCTTCAGAATCTGATTAAGGGAATCCTTTGAGAACTATCCCTTACATGCAGCCACAGGCATGGCTTTAAAAACTGCCCTCCCTCCTTCTTCCCAGAAATGCCTGATGGAATAAACTGGTTTTTTTTGGCAGCACCAGGTTCTCCTATTTTCTCCTTCTTATTTTTAAAAACCTTTTCTCAAAATAAGACCAAAGGGCTATGACTGCCTAATTCTTTAGATTATAATTTCAGGGAAAAAAAGAATAAAAATATTGTTGAAAGTAATTGCATTGATACTTTTAGAAACACCTTAGGGGACTTGGAGACACTGTCTAAGCTAAGAAGGTAGGTTCTGGAGGAGTGGGAGAAGGAGGAAATGCTCTTGCATTCACTAAGGGTGAGTATTGGTTTTCTCCAGCCAGCTCTTAGTAGTGCTATTGTTTACAACCATACACAGACTCTACTATGTTATCCTCTCCAGGCTAAATTGCCATTGTAGATGGTGTTCAAAGGTGAAGTTTTATTCTGGATGGGGAAATCAATTTCAAATGAAGTAAAAAACTTCCCTTCCTAGCTTGCTCCTTCTCTTTTCCTGAAGCAGACTGTGCTCTTCTTGATGATCCTGCTTCTTTGGCACAAAAATGACTTTATGCAAATATCATTAGGAGAAGGTTTTGTCCAGCTCATTCAATCTCAACACTGTGAGGGAGAATTGAAATGCCTTCAGTAGGTACACCCACAGCTGTCCTGTGAGGAAAGGGAGACCAGATGAGTGCCTTCTGTCCGAGCTGCACGAAGGATTTGTTGACATTGAGCAAACATCTACCTCTGCCTTCCCATTCCACTCACCGGTCTTGTGGTGGCTCTGCTGAACATGAAGTGAGGGGAAAGGAAGCAAGATTTTGGTTAAAAGATGCTGTGCTGTAATCTAGGGAACATAAAAACACAGCTTAAATGAAAGCACATAAAATGCTTGTCTATCTGCAGTCTTTTGTACTGCCAGGTGCTGGGGAAAGTCTGCTGGATAATCATATCTCTGTTGGCAGAAACTGCTGTTGCGCAGCCCTTTGTTTATTATTTTCCATTAATTATCCCATGATTAAAACTGTAGATTCCTCCCATGCATTGTGCAACTTTAAGAGCACTTTCCTCATGGACCTCGGCTAGGTGTCTAGGGAGAGCCCTTCTGCCTCCCTGGCTTGTGTGGTGAGAGTTCAATCTCTTCTTCCAGTTACCTTGGAGAGCAGAGGAGAGCAGGCAGAGGCAGAGGGAGAGTAGAGGAGGGGGAGAAGAGAGAATGTGCTGTGCTAAGCTACTATTGGACACCTGCTCCTGCTGGAAGTTTTCAGTACCTCTCCAACCTCTTCGCACTTGAGAAGAACCACTGCTTTGGAGTAGCCCAGGATCCCGCAGTAGGGCACTTGGGATAATGCCAAACACCTGGTCAACACTCTGTGAGAGATTTGGTGGCACAGCTACTAAGAGCAAAGCTACAGAGAGGTGTTTTCTTGCTCAGAGCACATGGTCAAGCTTTGGTACCTTCACAGTTCAACTCCTGGTATGTAATCTGCACGTACAGACTACACCTTCCTGATTCCTGCCAGCTCTGGTAGTTCTCACTGAAACACCCCTCAGAAGCACACAGAAAGGCACAGCTAAGGGATAGAGGCTGTCAGATTAAAGGAAAGGGGTAGAGGGGCTGTGGATTGCTACTTCTGTCTTGAGTGGAAAAAGAATACTATTTTCAGACATCTGTACTAAATCAAACACTGATTTTTTCACTCCTGACATTAATACATTAGGGGTGGAACTCACACTGCTGACCTGAAAAGCTCCTTTGAGGAATGCATTACTCTTCACTTGGGAAGAGCAAGACAATAAATAAATAAGACTTAGACTGCAGATATACCATCCCCTCATCTTTTGTCTCACACCGTATGCCAAGATTTATGGAGAAAAATTCCAGAAGAGTGAGGAAACTGAAGCGCTGCCTTTTGCTCTAGAGAAGAAAGAGATCCGTCCTTGAAATCTCACATCGGAAATTCCCCAGCTTCTCCTGGCTGGGACTGTGAGTCTGAGGGAAGGGTCTGATGTAAGTGAGCAGTCAGCTACTGTTTAGAATCTAGCATTGATTTGGGAACACAGGAAGAAAAGCATTGAAAAAGTCAGTTTGGATTTATAAGAAAAATCCTATGCCGAGGTAACAATCTCTGTTGGGATTTCCACACAGAGGAACTGCTTCTCACTTTTGAGATCGTGTGCTGGCATGCACAACAGGAATCACTGAGTTCATTCCCTGCTGGGACACTCTCCTTGTCATTAGAGACTGTCCTTGTAACTAATACCTTAATTTGCAGTTTCAGGTGAGAGACTGGTAACACCTGCACTGTGGGGATGTAGACACTGGCTAATTCTTACAAGAAGTTTCTGAAGGTTGTGCAGGGAGAAGCAACTGGAGACAGCAACTTTTCCTGAACTTGCACCTGTTCTGCAGGTAAAGAAAAGACCCTTCCTTCACACCTGACAGCCCAATACTACCTCTAGGCTCATTAAAGAAACAAAAAGAGGAAATGCCAACCCCCTGGTGCTGCTCCTTCTGCTTTTCACAAGTATGGAGATTTCAGGGGATTCCACCATGCTTTAAAACTAGTGACACATCCTAGGGACTGGCAAATGAAGGGACTGCAGCTCTGATAGCCTGATAGCCTCAGGATGGTCTAAGAGATACAGGATTGCTGCCTCCTACCTGAGATCTTCTACCTCCCTACACTCACACAGGGTTGTGGAGGCAGCTGTATCCTGACAGTGCCCTCTGATGAGACGGAGAGAAAGGTTATGCTGGGAGATGAGGAAGCAGGCTCAGTCCATGCCTTCAGAAGGCTGGTGAGAGGCAGAGAGATGAGGGAAGAAGGATCTAATTGCTCAACATGCCCAAAAGGCCATGTCTTCAGGTCAGTCAGCTCCCCTCCCAAGTGAGGCTGTATTCCTCTCTCCCGCTCCTCTGTGGCCAATCAGCACTGTGAAAAGCCAGGCCAGGTCTCAAGAGAAAACCAGTGGTTGGCCACCTTCAGTAAAAAAAAAAAAAATTGGAAAAGATGAAAATGAAATTCTGGACTCTGCCAGGGAGACTGAAAAGCACCAAGATGGTCCCTCACCCCTGCCAAGCAGAGCAAACCTCATCACAGGGAGGGCAAGCAGTTGTGAGCAGAGAGACATGCCAGTCTGCCAGGCTCTCTGCTAAACATCAAGGGAGCTGCCTGCAACCCCACAAATACACACAGCAACCACAGTGGCCAGCACTCAAATGCAAACCCTCTCTCACAGGTAGAGACATTTCCTGGGCAGTTCCACCTTGGAGGAGGAGCTACATGATTCTGATTACAGTGAGGGATAATGTACAAGTGCTGTCCCACACTTGAATTTGAGCAGGACATTAAAGCTAAAGTGAGAGAAGGCAATGAAATCTCTGACAACCACAACAGCCTTTAGGCTCTTGTCTCATCAAAAGGAAGACTTGCCCCACAGCTGCTCATGGAGCTGAGGCAGGGAGCAGATGTTACTGCTTTTCTGTGTCTACCCCTTCTTCCTCAAACTCGCCTCAAAGGCCTTTACAGAGATATTGTCTTCTTCAAGTTACGTGGATAGAAACGTCAAACCTCGATTGCAGCCATGAATCTGCTCATGAACTCTGCTGGCTGCAATGCCACAAAGCTGCCTTAAAGCTCTCTTAAAAATGTGAGGCATTCCAGTCATTTTAATTACTGTGTATTGCATAAGCCAGAAACCACTTCATACAAAGGAACAACAGAAAAGTGATTTTCAATTGCTCTCACTCTCTTCTGTATTTAGTGCAGCCTCCAAAGCTCTGGGAACACCAGCTCTTATTACCATTTGAAGCACTTCATCTATTTGAAATCTCTTTGTTCAGTCACTTAATGCTATTGATGCAGTTTAGAAGGATTTGAAAAAGAAAATCAAAACTTCAATTTGGAAATGGCTACAGCAGCAGGAAAGCAAAACAAGAGAAATAGAAAGACTTATTATAAACAAAAATGAGAGAAAATTAATTGCTTGGAATGAGGCATAGGCAGGTAGAACCAAGCAAATCCCACTGTGTCCTTCCCTCCCGGATTCTGTCAGACCATCTAATCACAGCCTCCTGGTTTGAACCCTGCATGGTACTGAGCCCTTTGGCCCTGGTCCAGAAATGCACTTAAGCTTATATTTAACTTTGTGTATGTAAATGGTTCTGTTGACTTCAGTAGAGCATCTTGTGTGTTTAAAGTTGAACATGTGCCTTAGCGTTTTGCTGGATTTGGGCCAAAAAGCACGGTCATGTGCAGGAAACATTTTCAGCTTGATAAGGCTGTTAAAAGATTTTTCTTGGTTACTCTTCTGCAGCTGATGCCACATCACAGCCTGATTAGAAGATCCCCACACTACCGAGAGGGTGATTTCATATTCCACAACTCTTTATAATAAAATATTCCTGGAAACATGTGGTGCTGTCTGCTCCAGGCTGGATACTCTCAGTGGGCCCAATCTGTAAAGGATCCTTGAGGATGAACACAGTATAGAACTGTTAGAGCTGATAAAGGTTTAATGGTGTACTTCCAGTGCAAAGCTTGGGAATGGGATGGAGTGTTACCTATGTCTGGCTTGCAGACAGGAAGGTGACATAATTCCTTTGCAACCTCAGAAAAAGAGATCAAATGATTTTTTTTGGTACATATTTATAGACTCAAAGACATTTTTGAAGAAGGAGTCTTCTCATTTTAAATAGCATGTAAAGTTCACTGATACAATGGTGGAATTAATAGGATCTAAAACTGGAGTGTTACCAACCATCACATGGGACATTTGTTAGGATATTTTTCTCTGGTGGTAGTCAGGTCTCTCCCTCTCTCTCACTCTTTCTCTCAACCCTCCAACCTGGTTTGTTGTTTTTTTTTTTTTTTTTTTTTTTTTTTTTTTTTTTTGGTTTTTTTTTTTTTTTTTTTGTTTTTTTTTTTTTTGTTTTTTGGGCTTTTTTTCCCAGCAGTTGCTGTAGTTTCATGAAGCCCTTCTGTACTGAAGCAGCCGGCATCCTTCACAGTGAAATGTGATCAGAAGGCAAGTGAACATGCCTTTAGTTCAAATCTCAGTCTCTGCCCCTGGTTCCAGGATGGTCTTGTGGAAGGAAAAGGATTATGTTAACGTGCTCCTGATGTAAACTAACGGGAGTATCTGTGAAAGCAGAAGGTAGTTCTCCTTCCTGAAATGTAAATAAGACACCCAGCTGAACATGTTTCCTTTTCCCAATAATGGGTTCTTTAGCTACTGCGGAGGAGCTGGCTCCATCAGCGAAGGTCGGAACCATCCCTTGCAGTGCACTGCCCCCTAGCACTGCCGCGCACATTCCTGCAGGATGGAGGGGACAAGGACACTGCCCAGCCAGCACCTGTGGGACATGGCTTTCCCTGGGAATTTTCACACCAACTATTGACCCAGCCCAGTCATGCTTGGCTTGCGGGATCCGACAAGATCACAGCATGAAGTTGTGTGGCTGCTCGGTAAGGCAGAGAGATCCTTAATTGTGTTCAGCAGTGTGCTTCTTGATGGAGGATGGGAACAGCATAGATTTCTTTATTTGGTGACAATAACCAAATGTGAACCCGAATTTTCTCATATGAAGATTGAGGTCTCTATTTTCTCCTTCTGTCAATTATACCTTTTTTATGGCCATATATGGTTTAAAGTTTTATCTGAGCAAAGGAGCGGAATGATAGTTTTTATTTTATTATTTTTCCCTTTGCAGTTTCTCCCATGGAGACAGGGCATAGAACAGGAATTCAGAGAGAACTCTTAGTTCCTTCATTGGCTTTCTCTGTTACTCTGACATTATTATCAGTATTTTCTCATATAAATAAACACTCAGAATCCTTGCCTGGCTCTTTCAGAGCTCACTTTGCTGGGAGATCTTAAAGGGGAGAGGCTGATATTGAATATGTAATGGATATTATCAGAGGATAACATAGAATATCTCTATTTACAGATGATAAAATGAGTGTATAGACAGATTAAACTATTTAACAAAGGCCTCGAGCAGGCCACTGGCCAGATTGAGCTTTCCTGAGTGTGACTTACCTGTACTTTATGCACTCTAGTTTCTGTGTGTGAAGTTTACTCTTCAAGTGGCAAATAAATATTGTTCTTATTGTACAGTATCTAGTCCTGATTGGAAAAACTGCATCCCTAATACTGTAGAGAAGTTCATCTCTTTGAAAAAGGATATCTAAGTGTAAAAAAAGCAGATGAATCAGCTAAACCCTGACCAAACACAGGTGTTACTACTCCAGGCAATGATAATACAAGCACTAAAAAAATTTCTGGATCACCTCCCAAACAGTGGTATAGAAGACAGTGGTAAGCCTTGCTATACAGACAGCCTGCACCTCATCCCTTCCAAAGAGGTGTGCCCAGCCCTTGGATCAAGCCGTGTCACCCCTTTCCATCTGATTACTTCTCTGGATTATATCCGAAGAGTGAACTAGTTCCTGCAGTCAGCATAAACTTGGTGTCATTTTAACCAGCTTGGTCCACCTCCCTGTAAACAAGCTACTTCCATACCATGGAGGGCCCTGTGGAACTTCAGTAATTTCTAGGCCCCTTCCCCTCCCATTTTAGAAATCGAGAAGGTTTGTTTTTCAGTCTCCTCTGAATATGCCCTGCATCGGTGTATCATAGACACTCAGCATTTACACAGCACCAACAGCTTAAAAGCTTATTACAAAGCATTTAGCTTGTTAGTCCTCAGAACACACAGGAAAGGTGTTATTACAGGAATGAAGAAACATACTTAGAGGAGTTACTCGGCCAGAGAGAGAAGGGAGGTGGTGCAGGAGTTGTGATTATAACCTAGTTGTGTGTGGGCCAAACTCTTCCTTATTTACACTAGTGTCAGTTTCTGGCAGAATATTCACTTTTCTCAGATATTGATCTGAGATGTTGATAGGCCAGGTGTATCATAATGTTGGTGCATATCAAACTTTTTAGAACAACAAACAAAAAAATGAGAGTGTCAGACACACCTCATTTTTTTTTCCGTGTTACTCTGCTGAGGTCGGTGGAGTTGTTCCGTGTGAGAACACCCAGTGAGACTGAAAAATGACAGTCCACCCAACCTGATGGATCCAGCTTCACTTGCAGACAGTCCAAGAACCTAAGTATGTTTTGCATAGGGTTTCTCGTATTGCAGTTTGG